>JAYKKT010000082.1:23345000-23457500 GCA_036023115.1 Brasenia schreberi
ATTCAATAGCTCACTAGAAGACGGTTTTGGGTTGGGGCCCTCCAAGTAGAAGTGGGAAGTGGGCCCACCACTTATCCTAATCTCCTCAACTTTTCCGGATACTTTAAGATAAGAAAAAAAAGATATATCTGGGAAGTTCTTTTTCTGCCTCTTATTCTTAAACGTCATTATTTTATCTTTATAAAAGAAAGGCACCAAATCATTGATCCCGTTGATATTATTAACAAGTGGATAGAGGAGGCATATGCACGCATGCTAGCCGTTATGTGAATATTCATTCTACACTCACCAACACAATCAATCTCCAAGATTTTTTTTTTTTAAAAGAAAGATTTAGGGGGACCAATTTGCTTGGGGAGTAGTTTTTTAATATTTAATTCAATATTAATGGTAAAAACTTTCATAATTAGATGCATTATATGGCTATTTTTGGAAAATTAAATATAATAATATAATATATATATATCTAATCTTAATGATGAATTATGTTCCATGGTAGTATGGCTATCATGGGGACAAGTGTTCTTTTGTAGTGCTTTGTTTGGTTGAGGTGGTTCCTTTTGAGAATTGAATGTAAATTAAAGTATCCTTGTTTAGCAAAATATACCAAATCATGATTTTTTTTGTTAAAATATTGGTAAAATTTGGTCAACTAAGAATGGCTGGCTTGATGATCAAGCACATTTTAGCATTTTATTAACTAAATTGGGATTTATTTTGGAGAATTTAATGTAATAAAGATGATTCCTTGGTGAAAATATACCTATTATCATATTAATGGGAGATGTGGTCCATTTACATCGGGTTCCATGGGTTGGATCGGATCTAATTAAGCAGTAAACTACACTCAACCATGACCTTCTCTAATTGGATTCAGATTACATTTTGAAGTTGGCTGAGAAATGCCATGCTGGTTCCAGATCCAAATATCAAATTGGATATGTATGTGTGTGTCTGTTCTACGAATTGACGATTAGATTTGGACTTGATCAGATGACTAGTGCGATCTAATACTGACTTATCAAATTCTAATTTTCCTTTACATTTATAACCCAAAAAAACTTCATAATTTAGGATATGGAGGTAATAAGACTCCATTGTTGTTTTTCTTTGAGTTTACTTGAAAAATTATATAGGCCATCTTCCCAGAATCTCACCCAAAAAAATTTCTAGGTCGACCGCAGATCGCCGGGGTCGAACTCGGACCCGATTGCTAGATTGGCAAATTGGGTCTGTTCTCACTGCCACTCGAACTTAGATTTGGATCCATCTAGTAGAGAGATAGGGCATCATGTAGGGCTGGCTAGCGTATATTCATTAGTCGCATTCTTATACAAAGAGTGGCCATCTTTTTTAGAGTTACTATTGTTGAACGTCATGGCTTTACCTTTGTACTAAACCTGTCAAGATTTAACCCCCCTCTCTCTCTCACTCACACACACACACACACACACACACACACACACACACACACAGAGAGAGAGAGAGAGAGAGAGAGAGAGAGAGAGAGAGAGAGAGAGAATTTACATAATTCAATAAAAGTTAGGAACATATATGCATCATAACTTTCCCTGTGGAACATTAAAGCAGCACCTTTCTTTTGACGAGCATACCCCATTTTTAGCAACCTCGAATCCCCGTAACAAATGGATCTATTGATCAAGGCGCCCAAGAAACTCCTTTTTTATAAAGGGAGGCTGAAGCCTAACACGCACATGAATGCACCCCCACGGAATCGAACTCCCCTCCACTGCATGGGAGTTAGAGAACCCTGCCGGTTGAACTTTTCCTCTGCCAGTTGGGCCTTTTGTGTATATATATATATATATATATATATATTGGTCAGGCTTATCTCCTCAACTCATTTACTGTTCATTCCAATGGCTGAACTTTAAAAAGTCTCATATGTTGCTAATTTAAAACTGAAAAGAAAGAAAAACAGCTAGATCATAACAATAGCTCTGTTTGGAGGATATAAAATCAATGTTCATAATAATCTGTGGCGGTTCACAATTTAAAAATGAATGTGCTTATGATTCCCAACAAGCAGACAGTATGTACATCCATGGGCATATGGTTAGAGTGACAAAGATGCCAGTTGAGTTTGGTGCATAAAGAGGCCACTCTTTGCATTGGAGCTCACCTAACAAATAAATCATATAAACAAATATATTAGTATTTGGGGGCAATGATGATACTAGCGTGTGTCTGTCTACGCCGGATTTTACCAACTTACTTCTGAGCAAAATGCGTGCAACTCTTTAAGAGATTACTTCCATTCTAAACTTTCAGTTCGGTTGCAAATCCATATAATGTATAAACTATTCTCCAGAATAAGCTTGATACAATAATATTTATCACGTCAAAGTTACTAACCAGGTTTCTCTCTCTCTCTCTCTCTCTCTCTCTCAGTGTGTGTATGTGTGAGAGAGAGCTTTCTTTCCCATCCCACATTTGGTATCGAGATTTATGCAAGTAGTTGTTTACTGTAACAGTATCAAAGAAGCAAATTATATTCTTAAGTCAGTGAGAGGCCCAATTAAATTGAGATATTCGGGAATTTTTATCCGGAAACTGAATCATGGCGTAAAGATGAGAGACGAAAAGTTAAAAGGGAGTGGTGAAAAGAACAATCCTCATGTGAAGCCCCGGCCATCAGCAGCCCAAAACTCTCCCCGTGGCCCTTGATACTTATTCCTTTTATGCATGTCTCCACCACCATTAAAACTTACAAAAGTACATTGAAGTAAGGTGTTTGATTCATGGTGTCATGTCCTTCACACTAGAATTACAGGTTGAGATTTACATGAAATTGTAATTATAATCTTTCGTTTGATTTGCGAGTTGTATTGATGCTTTTGCTTTTTGTGTAATTGCATGAGAGAAGAAGACACATGGGTTTTCATGTCAAGTCCTTGGGTTAATCCCTGACTTATTCATGTAATTCTGGAGCTGTTTTACCTAAATAAAACCTATAAAACCATAGTTTTATGATAACTATAAGTTTTACGTTTGATGCTAAATAAAACTTTGAACCGTAAGCACTAAAAATTAAAAAATCTAACTCTCTTAGAATCTTATATGAAACGAATTCTTAGGACTACTTCAAGAACCGAACCGAACCTTCTCAAGGCTCCTCTTGCATGACTCATGACTCAACATATGAGCTTGTTTAACCAAGCTGAGCCAAGCCCATGTGAGCCGATGACATGCTCACCTTCCCCCCCTCCCCCCTCGTCAACACCAGCCAACAGGCCCCCCCTCCCGAGGCTCCAATACTTGATCTTACCCTGCGACCTTCCCCGCAAAGTGGGTCCCACGGCAGGTGGAGGTGTGAGGCCCACAACGCTTCCCCCGTGAGACCCGTGCACGTGGTTACACGTGTACGGTCAAACCATCCACGTCACCAGTGTGACGTGGCACATGGAATCTAGGGAATCAGGATCTGTGAACAGTGAGGGGGTGTGGCTGCTTCTTGTTGGGAGACCTGAAAGCACAAGACCTTGCCCAGGCAAGCAACGTACACTGTCCTCTCCCTCGCCCTCGGGAAATCAAAACAAATATATAAAAACTAAATAAACCATTTTCCTTTTTTTTCTCATAAATATCACGAATAAATAATGCTTTTTTAAGTTAAAAAATATGAATAATCAAATGAAAAACCGTGCACGTCATTATTCAACGAAGGAAGAAGAAAGGCTTGTTAAAGGACGTGTAAGACGCATTTGATGACTCTTCAAGAGGCAGTACGCATAATTTGGAAAGGGTTGGCCTTGACCAAGTGGGCTGGGCTAGCTTCCGGTCTGGACCTAACCATCCCTTTCAGTTTCTTTAGAATTTATTGACTGACCCGAGAAGGAACAAATGCCACAGTGTTCTTCCTTTTTGGAGTAAAGGTGATTTTTAGGAAGGTTACGTGAAAGAGGTCTTCGATTTGGTAATGGGGAAGAATTTAAAGGGGGAGGGGAAGAATCGTGTTCTTTTTTGGACCAAAATTTGGAGAAAGGAGCGTGCAAGTTTCTGTTGTTTGACGGAGTGACTAATGAATTGAGTATTTATTTTTAACTGCTCCTGGAATCCAACTTTTGGTTTAGGTGCCTAACCATAAGAAAATAGTCTCCATAATTTTTTTTTAAAATTTGCAAGCTCGGATTAGGCAGACCTGGTTAGAAGCCTAACACACACACACACACATGCACCCTCCGAGAGTCGAACTCCCCAACAACAACAATGGTGCCAGAGTGCTCTGCCGTTGAGCCCTGAGCGCAATCGCTCCTTTTTGGTAAATGCTAAAAACATGCCTCAATAACTTTTAAATTGATTTTTCTTCATAAATTACTCAATAAACTAATGCAGAGCAATCACCTTGTGAACGACATGGCAGCTTCTAATGGTGTTGGCCAGGTGATAATGAACTGGTTAAGCTTATGTGAACTTGGTTTATACGAGTTCGCCGAATTTGACAAAGCTGTAGTTGGTCATGTTTGTTAATCTGAGTTCAACAGCCACAAGCTTGACATGATTGGCTGGGTTTAGCTCCTATATTAGCACATATTACACAATATTGCCTCTTTCGTGTCATATATATGGTTGATACAAACGGATAAGAGTTGAAGAGTTCGGGATTCCACAAGATGATAATGAGTGAAGCAAGTTCACTCGTTCAACTCATTTCACAAACCTAAACAAAGTACAATGATCATGAATTGAACAAAGAAATAAGGGCAGGCAAATGCATCGGTAAGTTTTTGATGATTATTTGCCGTTTCTAGGAAGATTAGGTAGGCGCTACAAGAATAAATATAACATTCAAGCAAGTCGAATGTGAATTCGTGATAGTTTAGCTTTAGCCTGTTAAACTGACTTTCTAAGCCAAGGAGGAGGTCCCCAAGATGGGACGGTGCCCTTTTGGGCATCATATGATTTGGACGAGCTGCTTTGTTTGCTGGAGAGAGAGAGAGAGAGAGAGAGAGAGAGAGAGAGAGAGAGAGAGAGAGAGAGAGAGAGAGAGAGAGACTCACTACCTTAGGAAAAGTTTATATAAAAAGAAAGAAGAGGAACACCAACGCAAGGAAAGGTTAAAAGGCAGGTGAAAAAGGAGCAAGAGTGATGTGTTTCAGACTCAGTTCCGGCCGAACTTACACTCACTTGCTCACTCCCCCCTCCCCTTGACTATGTATCCCGCACTCATGCATCCAATAATTGATCACCTCCTCTCTCTATCTGCTTAACCTTTTCTCTTTTTCTTTTCCTTAGCTTTTCTTGGTTTCATTGAGTGCCAAACAGAAGGCTTTCCTTTTTCTCTATATAGTTTTCTATATATGATATACATACCAATTAAAAGATGAGAAAGGACACAAAAATGTACTAAGAGAGAGAGTCAGAGAAAAGGTCTTTGCGGCCAGGCCGGAGCATCCAAGAAGTCCTTCATTTTCCTTGTTTAGGCCTTTCGGCTCTCTCTAGGGCTTTGAATCGGCAGCATCAACGACTAGCAACCAAATTATTTGTGGTATTGCCTTCCATTTGGTTCACTGACAGATGCACTAACTATTTTTCGGATAACGTGTCGAATATAGTATATGGCCTAACTAATAATGCCGGATTCTATAGAAATGCGTCAGTCATTACGTGTAAACTCTAACTCTATAATGCAGATCGGGAATTTCTATCATATATATATATATATTATGATATGTAAACATACACTCCCCCAAGATGAAGTCATAATGTATCTACATATAGAAAGAGTGCAACTTCGGATTCCTTGGAAAGGAAGATTTAATGCATGACAACCATAATGTGGCGGTTTGCAAAGTTTCATTTGTGGGTCAAGCTAGAGATTCAAAATCCTTGGTTGAGCTAGGGTCCTAACACAAGCTAACAAAACGCAAATGCTGGCGACCAACTGCAGCAGCAGCAGCAGCAAAATGAGGCACAGCAAGGTTTTGCTTGTCCTCTTTCATAAGTTGACAGAGTGAAACAAGCTCCACTGGTCTTAGAACGCTGATGAGTCTTGTCCACTCATGCTGGCCCGCAGTCAAAGTCACTAAAAAGCCATCGACCAGTCACAAACGGCTACACTTCTCTTGATGGCAGAGAAATTCTTATATGTAATTATATATACTTGAAAATATTTCAAGAACAGTAGTCTTCCTTGATTGGCAACTAAAAGGCTGGTTCAATGAAGGTGAAAACTATATGAAAAGCAAAACGAGTGGTCATGAGCTTTAAGTACTTCCGGCATCGAAAGAGGCGGTGAATCTATATAGTTTAGCATTTGATTCTTTTCAAATCGAAGAGAAAGAGCACGGCCCTCTAGTTTTTGACCAGCCAGGTGGCCAAGCTTCAGTGTTTCCACAGTTAATGACTGTTGCAGATTCAGAACGTCGTCATACTGCTCGTCTTTCAATCTTTAACCAGAGAGAGAGAGGGTCGAATTCGCGCAAAGTAAGTTCTGATTCTGTTCGCTTCTGGTGGTAATCAGAAAAGATAATAGTTTTAAATAACTAATTGTTAGTGAATTCAACGACTCAATTTACAAAAAATGAAGGATGTACGTCCCATATTGGTAGGTTTGGACTTTTATGACTGGCATTGTTATATTTGGAATCAGTGGCAGTCCAGAAAAACACGTTCACCTTTCTGCCCATGTTTGGGTTTTGGAAATGAATCTAAACGCAAAAAAGCTTGAGTTTAGGTCCAAATCGCTGAATGACCTTAAGTTCTTCCATGCTTATTCTTTAAACCCTATACATTTTAATCATGTCCAAATTTTAGACTCAACTATGAGGTGGATCGAATTTGTTTAGTCACTGCTTCAGTTCTGCTAAAGTAAATCCTACCCAATTAATTTCACCGTAGAGAGATTTTTAAATATCATATACTAGAATAATATAATGTGATAATGAAATGCATTTTGGTACTTGAATCAATACGATTCAAGTATATGTCCCAATTTTACCTAGTTTCTCTGCATTGTGATAGTATCCTATCACATTGTAAGATTTCGTAATTTTCTTTGCTGTTTTAAACTATCCTTTTATTATATAACAAAAACATGATACAATAACAAACAATATGGTCTGATCATATATGCATTTGCGTAACGCTTGGAGAGAGAGCACACTCGTGCTGTAATACTCTCTTTCCTCTGTTCAATGGCCATGTTCTCTCTCTCCACACACAGTGACACACATATATATGTATATATAGTCAACGCAGAAGAAGGCAGGAGAAATGAAACGAAGAAAGGGTGGCGGTTTGTGGGAACGCCGGTGGTTTGGCGAGGTTCCTGCGGGCGCTGGATGGTTGTCTTCTTCACCCTTCACCGTTTTGGTGGGTGTTTTTTTCCACCAACAACTAAAAGGCTCTCAATTTAGTATTACTTCTTCTTTTTGTGTTGAATTTTAGTATGACACTTACTTTAATAGCCCCCCCAATCGCATTACTCTGCCATCGTTTTTTTTTTGATGATTTATTTTGGCATCGTTATGATCGTTGGTATCATCCCCTTCGAGTCCAAGTCACAGTGACTCCACATTTCACTCTCTCATCGAAATCTTAACGAAGTGTGGAGCCTACCCGTGTGCACAATCAATAATTATATTCAAAGATTTGGTGGATGACGTGGCCGAATCGAAGCCAGGCTGACCGTCGAGGCCACGACGGACAGTCGCTGGATGCACGCCACGCCATCACATCTCCGCAGGATGCTGAGTTGGACGAAAGAGAGAGAGAGAGAGAGTGGAAGTGGGGTCCCATCAAGTTCCCACGTACAGCAGTTGGCCCTGAGGAATTCGGGGCGGGTCCCCCGAGCGAGTTTCGTCTCGTCTGCTTTCGGTGCCACCGGGAGGGTCCTATAAATCTACCACCACGATTGGGAACTTCACTCCACGAACCAAACAGCTCCACTCTCTCTAGCTAGCGAGTTCTGCCTTTGTCCTTCGCTCTCTTGCGTCTCTCGCGTTACTAAACCAAATTGTCTTGGTCTTGCTGGCCTTGTGATTCACGTATCGAACGCCCTCACCTTCTCTCTGTTTCTCTCTCGTTGATAAAGAGAGGAAGAGAGGGAAACCCGATTCCTGTCGAGAGGACTCCCAAACAGCAAGGAAGATCCTTAGGTAATAAACAGAGAAGTGTGCAGAGATTTGCTTCATATCTTTATGATTTCTTTTTCTATATTTCGCATTCACCAAGATTTCGAGCTGCCTTGTTTGGCCGAGGGAATCGGGCAGCTGAGTTCGGTCAGACGATCGCGACTCTTCATAGTCAGACGCCCATGACGGGAAAACTTCAATGGTTGCACCAGATTTAGTCACTCCGATAAATGCGGGTGCACACCCAGAGAGATTGCCCAAATGGTGGGGGTGCGCAAATCTCGATTATATAAACCTCGAGATCGAAGTTGGGTGGTTTGATATTCAACGATACACGGCCGTGATTTTAGACGATTATGTTGCATACCGTTTATTTCTCTCTCTCCCTCTCCTCGATCTTTGCGTCCACTGATTAAAGTTTTGCCTTATTTGGTGTTTTCTTATTTCCATCCTTACAGGATTGAAGGGCAATATGACGAAGCAGAATATCGTTCTCAAGGATGGCTCGTCCTTCGCCAAGTCCGGCCTCAACATCGCTACCCTTTCCGTCGCTGTCGCCAATTCTCCTTTAGTTGGTGGTGCCTTTAGTCTTCAATCCAACGCCGGCCTAGCCCCCAGATCGAAGAAGAAACCAGTGCTCTCTATCAAGAAACTGGAGACCGGCGTCATCAACGCTTGGGTGGAATCCATGAGAGCTTCGTCGCCAACCCATTTGAGATCGCTTGCAGTTCAGGATGACAAACAAGCCCTTTCTAATCCCAGCTGGCTTGTAAGTCTTTCTGCTTCCGTTTCTGATATTTTTGTTTTTTGTGGTTACTAATTTGGTATTGCTTTGGATACAATAGGTATACAATTTTGTTCGCTTGGCAGAGTTATATTATGCTGGAAGCCATGGAATGGATATTAAAGGGCCAACAAAGAAGCTCCAAACACAACAAAGTGGTGACCTAGCTCTTAGTGTCCGTACATCTTATTTATTGTTTAGTATATAGTCCTAACTTTTTTTATAATCCTTAGAAAACACCTAATTTTATGTTGGTTATTATGCTCTTCAGGATAGCAAAGCAGAGGCAGTTCTTTGTCAACCTGCCAGTGAATTTCTTCCCATGATAGATGAGGTTTTCTATTTTTTCCCCTTCCTAGCTAACCAAATTATTTTTATTTATTTTTGGTATTCAAATGATATTTTTTAGAACGTTCAAAAATAAAATTTGTATTTTTTTGCTGTACAAATTTTTTAGCTGTACCAACAATTGGTTGATAAGACAAAATCAACTCCTGGAGCCAAGGTGGAGAACAACAAGTTCTGCGTCTCTGTTCATTTTCGTTGTGTTGATGAAAGAATTTTACGAAGTATAAAGCCAATCCATGTTTCAGACATTCGCTTGTATTGTAACTACTAGTAGTGTTGGTTGTTGTGCCTGAAATTCTTAAAAAATTTATAATACACCTATTTCTCTGTTCATGAAAAGTCTAATTCAAATGCCACTCTACATAGAAATGGAGTGAACTGGCACACCAAAAGTGAAATCAGTGTTAAAGGACTGCGAAACTTCGTCTTACACAAGGAAGGAAGGTGGGCCATGGTTCTGTTATCTTGTTTATTATTATTATTATTAATCTTTTTTTAGTTTGAGAGGAGGATCAAGAAGTGAGAGATGTCTCATTTTCAATATCATTTGTTTAACACAGGTATTAGAAATTCGTCCTACTATTAAATGGGACAAAGGAAAGCCCTGGAATTTTTATTAGAGTCACTCGGTGAGTTTTAGTCTTATATATACAACTTTACATCTTGGTTTCTCATTTTATTCTCATTTAAATCATTTCACTATGAAATGGCACAAATTAAGTCATGTGCTGATCATCTATGTGCTACATCTATGTTATGAAACATGAATATATGGCACAAATTAAGTCATGTATGAGCCTCTGCTCTTCAGTTGTTGGATAACTCTTCATAGATGACTATCACAAATACTTAAAAGGAAAATACACACACCCTACGTGATTAATTTATTCGTTGAAGATTGTTTTATACCCGTGAGTTTCTTAATTTATACTTGGTTTTAAATTGTTCACCAACATCTAAATCTAAATAATAAATAATTTTCAACAGGATTGGCCAACTGTGATGTCTTCCCTGTATATATTGGTGATGATCGAAGCGATGAAGATGCGTTCAAGGTATCCAATGATCTCAATCGATTTCTTTTTTTTCTTTATTTCAAGTTCTCTTAAAGAATCCTATTCTTTTTTTTTGTAAGTTAATTATCTTATATAGGATAATTTAAACACTAAAGGGTTTCAACTGTTTTGTCATAAGCAGAAATTAAGAGAGAGAGGACAAGGTTTTGGGATTCTTGTGTCCAAAATTCCCAAGGAAACTAATGCCACTTATTCTGTTAAAGAGCCCTCTGAGGTAAGGAAACCTACAATGCTGTTTCCTTTGAGCTAGTTGACAATACAATCATCAATTTTCAAAGGCTTGGATCTTTCTAAAAGAAAAAAGCACAAGATCTCGAGAAAAACTTTTGAGAACAAGAACGGTGACTATGATTGAGACTATCACTTAGATTTAATTTGGTTTGATTGGTATTTGCAGGTGATGGACTTCCTGCAACGGCTGGTGCAGTGGAAGCGTTTGTCTCGTGCTCGTGACTCCTCCGTGTAGATAACAAAAGGAAAAGGGATGAGGAAAGAGCCAATCTCAACGCTCGAACTAAAGTCGTTTTTTAGGAATATATGGAAGCTAAAAAGCGCTTTTGTGTATCGCCAAGTATATGGCTTGTTGAGCCCCCAAGAAGGCAATGCTGGCTTTTTTTAATTTCCCCCCCTTTTTTGGTTGATTCCTCAACGTTTCGGAAGGCCTTGTAAGCAGCTTCTCGTTGTTACTTTTAGGACCTTGAGGCTCTTGTACACAAGGTTTATGTATATTCAATACACATGCAACAAATTCTGCATCTCTCTCTCTCTCTCTCCTCTTTCTGCTTGTTTGCTGAACCGGGATCAAGCACTAAGAGCAGCCAACTGATTACAATACTTTTAAGGAATAACAGAGAAATAAATGTATATATTGTGTGATAAGATGACCCATTTGGTCTTGAATAACTGAAGTTGGGTTCTCGCTTACTTTAAACAGTGAGTGATTGGTTTAAGAATGATCAAGGGCTTTAAACAGTAGATAATTAGACGGGTTTTCTGGTCAAAAGATGTTTTCCTGTTGGGAACTGTTTTAAGAATCCATAAAGATCAGGAAACTGTAACAAATTCAGTAGTCAACTTGTTAACTTTTTTTGATGCATAGGACGGCAAAATCATGTCAAAGGCATCCGGTCCAAAACGCGGTGAGAGAGAGAGAGAGTTCCTTTGCCCAAAACCGCAGTGTAAGATGAACTTTTCGTCAAAATGGCTCTATCGATGTGATCTTGATGCTCCAAATTATTCGCATCAACTATTGATGGTTGTTTTCGAAAAAGATACATGGCAATGTATATGGGTCTTAGCAATAAAATGCGGTGAAGTCACAAACACACATATACATGCAGTCATTCACTATGCTGCTCAAGGAAATTACCTAAGAAAATGCACCAATGAATAATAAAATAATATGTGCATCTTCTTAGCATATTAAGTCCATGAAATTTTCCAAATTGTTTTTCAAATATTTCCTCATGTTTCACAATATTTAGGGCTAAGATCCCAAGGTGGGGAGATAAAATTATCTCCATAGTAAAGGCAATTCCATATGCTCTGCCACCGGAGGCAAACTGATACCCGCCGATGGTTGCTCCCATTCATGCAGATTCAATGGCAACGCCAGGCTCATGTTGGCTAGACCATCTTTACATTGCTGCGGTTCCTTCCCATTGAAGGACCATTTTCATCTTTTGATGCCGTAATATATACATATATGAGAAAGTGTTTCGAATCTCAATAAAAGGCAGGCAATAGCCCTGAAATTTCCAATTATTGTTGTTGCCTTTGTCGTGTTCGTATAATAATTACAAGAGTCAGCGAGGAGGAAAAGCACTTGAGGAAAAGGTGAATTTGCCAAGGTGGTGCAGAGGCTATAGTTCAGCAAGCGGGTGGTAGAAATTGTGTAGTTCATACATTATTACATTCTATTGCTCATTGGCGACCACATGTCACGTCATACAGTGACATGTTGCCAGAGCAAAATGCAAATACCCATGTCAGTCATATGGAGTTTCATAGTTCTTATATATATTTGCTTGGTAGTGGTCCACTTACATGCT
This sequence comes from Brasenia schreberi, assembly GCA_036023115.1. Taxonomy (NCBI): domain Eukaryota; kingdom Viridiplantae; phylum Streptophyta; class Magnoliopsida; order Nymphaeales; family Cabombaceae; genus Brasenia; species Brasenia schreberi. The sequence continues at coordinate 23,357,356 of JAYKKT010000082.1, forward strand.
GCTGCGGACAAAAGCTACTGCAATTAGCAGCGAATTATTTTTATTGATATGGAAAACCCTTGGAGAAGACAACCATTTAAGGCACATGACATTACTCCTTCAGCCTCCCAACAGACCTGTACAGGTCGCCCGGGCGCACAACACACACACATATATTATTTATATAACTACTCCTACCTGGGACACCTCATAGTCTAAGGGCGACGAAAACAAACAAGCCGCTAATAGATTGGCATTGCTCCGATAATGCGTGCATATTATGCCCATTGTTGTTGAGCATAAGATGGTTCTTTCTTTTTCTTTATGACAGTGACAACCTGGAGTTAGGCAGAGTCCTACGATGTGCATGCTCTGACTATTGTAAGGACTTTCAACTTGAAGGTTCTTTAGAGTGGACCTCCGAGCCGGGAGAGATGTGACTCCTTTCGGTTCCATTAATAAGTTCAAGGAGGAATATTAACATCGCTAATTTAGTGCCAGCAAAGTAACATATCTATGTAGGCCACTTCCTTACGCAACAATTTTGTTTCTTGTGACAGGAAACTTATACTAGCGTACAATATTATAACTAAAAAAATTCAGTCTTCAGAGGCATTCAGTACATTACTTCTGAACCATATGTTATCGGCGGTGTAACATGACTCTGATCCTATGACAGAAGAGTGAATCCTTTCCTCAGATAGGTGAATATGGATGTTTCAGCGGCCAACTGAAAGAGCAGATAGATCTGAAGCTATGCCGGAGAATTACGAAGCATCTGAAGCACTATAAAGCCCGGCAGTTATTAGACGCTTTTAAGACGGCCAAGACCTAAAAGCCGGCACTAGCAAACAGACAACATAAAGATATCTCCTTGCAGACCGACCATCTTAAGTAATTGATGATTTTCACAATACAAATTAATGTATTGCAGCCACCCACATGGAATGCAACAGTTGTGCGGCACATGCAAACAGCATGTCTCACGTACATTAACTATGGCATCAATTATAACTAGATTTTCAAGCTCGCTTCCCGATGATATGGACTCCATGGGGAACCAGCATGGTGCATTTACACGTGAATCTGAAGATCGAGTAGGCACAGTTACCGTTAGGAAAGTCAGTTGCAGATAACTAGCCTTCTTAATTCCCATATTTATGAGCTCGTGAATTTACCGCCGAACCTGATCGATGACCCTCCTTTGAGTTTATATCTACCAACATTCACGATTTGTATTTTTCGCATCCTTCTTGCCGTTGTTTCTGAGTTAGCCGTTTCCAGCATGAGATTTTGGGGATCAATTTAATGTGTATGCAATGGCATGTCAACATCGAACTTAATGGCAATTAAGAGTTCATGCATCGACGGCACGTAGTGGAGGAAGAGGCTTGGTTCTGGTGATATGGCATGCCAAATATAGTAAAATTTCCGAGAAATTACAGAAAGATCTGTGTCTTTTGTCAATTGATTGATCATGGTATCGCCATGCAGGGCTTGGCCCACAGTTTCTTCACTGTCCTGCAGACAAAATGATGGCGATGAATCCCAACCCACGTGTGCTTTTAGAAGAACTGAACTAAAGCTCCAGAAAAGCGAAGGGGAGCTCCTTCTTTGACAAGTACCTTTGTGATATCCTCTATTTCTACCTGTTTTTTCTTTATATGCGTTGAACACCCTTCAATAAAATGTACTCAATATTAAAACTAATTCGGCTGACTATTAGAAGTAGTCATCACTGCATGTAGAAAGATTGTTTATTTTGGCAACTTTCTTTTACGACCTTTTACAGAAAACGTTATATTATGGTTCCCTCAATGTATTATCAGTGAACTGTTACATCAGGAAAGTAGTCAATAACTACAAGTAGATAGCCAGTATTATTGGCATACCTTTCAAGGAATCTATTGATCTTTCATGTATTTCCTTTTTTCTATAACATTTGTAACACGGGAAATCATCACTCTATCAGGTTTCATGTTGCATGATGCTCATCAATGGCGTCCAAACTCTGTAACTTAAACATAAGTTGCAATATAGGGAGTGATGAATTGGTCTCTGCACAAAATTGTTCAGATACGGATATTCCCTTCCAATTAAAGTCATCACATGAACTTTGGTGGTGCCTCTCCCTTCCCAAGATGATGGACATTTACGATGCACCGTTTACGTTCAGTTATGTAAATCTCACATACAGTTATATCTAACGAGCGCATCCCTGCATGCTGCTTGCAAGACACTTAAATTGTCTAGCACCGCTACTCACCATATATGACTTCATGCTACCGTCCATCAAGTGGATACAATTATAAAATAAAGTTTTTCCAGTTTTAACTGTGGATGCCCACAGAATTTTAGAGCTCTACAATCAGTGGTAAGTGGCTGATCCAGAATTTTGTTTTGGGTGGGTGAGCTTTTAAAAAATTCTTCTTTTGTTTGAAAATTTGAATATTTAATTCAAAATTTTCCGAATTTCGGGTGGATCGGTCTTTTTTCCGTGTACAAAGTTTTGGGGCCTAAAATTGTAGGGGTCTAACAGTTTTGGGGACTACAAGTTTGAGTACTGCACCTAAACGTTTGGGGCCTAAACGTTATAAAAAAAATTGTACTTACAAAATTGATACCGTAGCGAGTTTAGAAATTCGGGGCCTAAGGTGTCTGCCTTAGTGGCCTTACGAACAAGCCACCCCTGGCTTTGGTTGGTTTGCAGATACTTTCTGAAGTTAATTCCACAGTGAGAAACTCCACATTTGAGGATGTAATGAGTTTCACCGTTTTATTAGATTATAAGTAGTTAAATATACTTCGTTTTCAATTCCGGACAATGTCCTTTATAGTTATGCATGTGTCCAGTTCTGCAAGTTGAGATTCTCGTTCATGTACCGCGACGATCTTTAACAGCTTCCTTTCAATATCCGTCCATCCAGCTCGAATATGTTTCCACAATCTCTGTTGTCTCATCTTCTATATTGTGCCCAACCTGCTTTTTCCAGCAGATAATAAATACATATAGGTATTTCTTAGGCATTGAAATATAAGAGCATGTTATGCAAGTATGTCTATAGTTACACATAATTAGAAACCCTGCCGACGTGGTAAGTTTAACCTTGTGAGAGTTATAGATAGCAACCCTTCTCGCAAAACCACAGCAGCAGTTTTCGTGAATCACATTTAATGACTTCGTTTCTCAAACTTTATCATTACGTAAAAGAGATTTCTCAGTATGATCGATAAGTTGGCTTTTGTTGTACAGTTAGGGCAATTTAATGCAGATTTTGCAACCGCCACTCATGTTCCATGCGTCATATCGCTCAATACTATCACCTTATTAACGCTGCCACTGTTTAGAATACGCTATTGGAGCAAAAGATTCAGTTCTCAAATTACCTTCAAGCCGTGTCCTGCACTTGATATCCCTTTTCCTTGGATCCTTCTGCTGAAGCCACCTTCTTCTCACTCTAAGATGATACACTTTCTTAATGCAGTTTTTTGAAAGGATTAGAGATGAACTTCTAGTTTTGTATTATTGGTTCGTTGCAGAGTTACTCTTCATTTCATGGCCATCTGTTAACGGGTTCACTATAGAATTCGCTTATCGGGCAATTCAACCAATATTACCACGCTCTTTAGCCATCCACCACCCATCCCACAAGTGACGTCTTTATCAAAATTGCCCTTACATGCTGCAATGTAGTGATTCAGTACAGAAAATTACTCCATTATCGCGTTGAAAGGCATCCACCATTCCGTCTAAACTATAAATGCATTCTCTCACTTTTCTTATGCCTTTGCACTAGAGGCACTGGTAGTATTTCTTCCTAAGAGGTGATACTAGAGTTGTATTTCTCAGACTGACAAGAATCTTGAGTGGACATTCCTTTGAACTGCTATATTACCCATTAACATATCATGGTTTCCTTGAATTACTTAAAGGAATGTATCCTCATCTAGATGCAATTTTACTGACAAAAAATCCTTTCTCACGGTTTACCGGTATAATCTTTGTGAATTCTTCATTGCTTCAAAGGGAAGCATTTTAACTAAACCTGCAATTTTAATGCAAGATAACTTCCTTTCTTCATGAAACTTTCCCTCTTTTCTTGAGGGAATTCCTAAAACTTCCTCCCTAAGGAAATCCATGTTCCATCCATCAGAGGCTCCATCAAATGTAAGGCAAGTGGGAGCCACCAAATGTGAGGGATGTGGGCCGCATGATCGAGCCACAACCTCAACAACTGTATCCCTAACTTTTGTTCTCTTTCTTGGTTTTCCATTACCATACATCTATTAAACCATATATGGCTGCGGTGACTCACTCAAGTTCTTAGATAATGTACTTCTACATGAAACTAGATTAGCCTGATGCATTTTTTGTTTAAATTGCCTCTGGTGGATTAAAGGGCCGGCGCAGCACTTTCATTCACAAGAGACGAAATTGGTGAGGATCGGTTATCTTCCCAATTTCCTTAATTGCTTCTGATTGATCCACGGACCATGGAGTATAGGATAGTTCTAATCTACATGCAACAGACGGGTTCACTTAGAATGTACCCATTTTATTTCTAGTGAAACTCCAACCACCGACACCCCCAAGCATCAATAGATAGTTTAAAATGCTCAGAACGATGGGTGATTTTCAGGAAGGATTTGCGAACAAATGGTTCTTTTCAATCATGCAGTATTTAAGTTAACCACTGATCTTTTCCTTTGTCCAATCATAACCTTCAGTTTTGAAGAAAGAAAATCATAACCAGTTCACCGACATTCGGTTAACCACTAGTTTCAGCGGATTGACTTACTTTTAGTTAACAATATAAAATCCTCATATTAAAAACAGCTGGAACTAGAACCGGGAGCCACCTTGTTTAGTTCTGTTTCTACCTTCCATCGGACTGAAACCGGAACAGGCAGTCCAAAACCGCCTGTTCGATATTTTAAATTTTTAGAAGTTTTAAATTATTTAATGATTTTTTCTTTCTGGCAACTTAGAACTCAAACCGAGACCGAAACTGAAATGGTGTAATACCAGTTTAGTTCCAGTTCCTGATTCTAAGAGAACCAGAACCGCCAGTTCCAGATTATCTGAAAAATCCATGTCTACCTTCATGGGTATGCTTCGAACTAAGGCATGAGAAAAATTTATAACTGATGGACATGGATCTTCAAAATTGGATTTTAAACAACTAGCTTAGGATAATATGGTCGATGTTTCAGTTCAGTGTGACAGATCCTTTCACCGGCCCCAACCCTGTATTTGGATCAGCTTCCATGGATTCTCACTTCCTATGAAAGAAACTCCTTTCTGTAACATGGGATCTGCTCAAGATTACCCATTTCTACCACTGGTCTCTCAACTTGGCTGTCACACCTGGGTAGGTACGCAGAGATAATGAATACAGATTATGTCAAAAAGCCATGCCAATTGCTACTAGATTGAGATTTGGGCAACATTCACACAGTTTAGATAGTCCACAAATACTCCTTTTCCACACAACCACGTAGAAAATACTTGTATGCTCGAACAGGGACGTGAAGAAGAGAGCAGACTTGGTGAACAAGCCCAGCGAACTGAACTGCAATTCTCATGTTAATGCCCGATTCCTTATCCATCTTCCCTTGCTTGGCTCGTGGCTAGCTTAGAAGTCTTCGGTTGAGCTGACCGCAGATAAATAAGCCATGCAGCTTCTTATCCTTAATGGACCAATTAAGTATCGAACTTGTTAACCTGTTTGTGAAAGTTATAGACCTCTGTTAATGTCGTGATTACATACTTGTAAAATCAGCCATGCTTTATGTTCATTTTTCTCGATCACATAACATAGACAAATTCAAAAGTTTATGAACCCTAAATTTGACGTAAAGAACAAACAATGTCTGTTTATGATTGAATGATAGCTAACAGTACCAATGTTCAACTAGTGAACGAGCCTTTTATCCAAAGACGTGATCTAACAAATCCTATGGACGTGCAAAAAAATAGTTGTAAGCAGCTGGTTTCTTAACAAGCCTTTCTGAGGAGTTGGACAGCAGTCTGCTCATTCTCAATTCATATACTCGGAGAGTCTGCAGGGTCGTGCAAGTCGTGTTATTCTTGATAAATATATTTACAAATAGAAGCTTGTATACTGGAGTTATTCTTCATCAAATTGAACAAAGACGACCACTGACTGCTTGGGTTGCCTTTGATGGAAGGCTGCACACTGACACATAATCTGACACATACACATACATACACAGAGGGGAGAGAGAGAGAGTTTTATTTCTCCGTCGCTTCCAAGAAAAGCACAAATTCCACTTTCTTTCCTAAGATACAGTAATAGGTCATTAGTCAAGAGACGTGATAATGTGCAGATCAAACGTCTCCTTTTCATTCAAGAAGGAGAAAGATAAGAACCGGATAAAAGAAATTGGATAAGAGGTTGCCACCATTTTGTATACAAAGCTGTGGAAGGTAAGAGTTGGATTTAGGCATATGTCTCACTTTAAACAAATCAAAGACATGCTAGAGAGAGGGAGAGAGAGAGAAAAGACAAATAAACCGCCTGACATTGCCGATTTGATCAATGTCTTTTGTCTGCGATAGGGAAATCCCACTAGACTGAATGAAGGAATCTTTTTCTTTGTTAAGGAGTTGGAACCCACTCAAGGATCGATGTGGAGAAAGGGATGTGAATTTGGATGGTACTAAGTTATGCACCTTAAGTTCTTGACACCCTCTGCACAATCAGACGTGGAAAGTTGACATCCACTGCATACTCACCTCATCATTGGTGCCCAAACTAGAATAAAACCAAAGCAAGTTCAATTCCATGGCCCCTTTGCAAAAAAGCAACATAAAACAAAAAATCACAACTCAAAGAGCACCACCATCGATGCTGTCAATTATGAGTGCCTCTTTCAATATCTCCTGCCAAAACCTCGTTTGTGAAACGTCTGTATCAAGGTAAAGTGTATCATTTACCAATGCCTTGAATCATATGTAATTTTTGTTACTTATTGACATGAAATAACAAGATTGAAATAAAATTATGAAAAGGCAACACAGTCATAAATCATGATTTATGACTGTATGAACCTTCGATTCATGGCATATAATAGAGGCACATAATGTGTCATGTGCACACTAAACGGCGATCCATGCCCAGTATGGGGAAGAAGAGGAATCGAGGGGCCCTACTCAGTGAGTACCATGCCAAGGCACGAGCCCATCAGAGTGTCACATCAAGCTTGGTGTGGCCATCGGTCCCCTACCACAAAAAGGAAGCACCAACCAGGCACATAATTGGAGGTTGAATATATTTGTGGACAATAACAAACACAAGAATATGTAAGACTCATGTGTTATGGGTACTTCCATGTGACCATGATGGCAGTTCCTTTTTGGTGACAAATGCCAATAATAAGAATGGGGTTAGAGATGTTAGAGCAGCAGCTTTAAAAGAATGGGGACCAACGACCAAATGGTCACGTTTATGAGTCGCTTTCTGAGCCCTAAAATTGATTTATCTGGAAAACTAGGAATGCTAAAAGAGGGCTATATGGTGCCCTGTTTCATTTTTATTTTTTCAACTTTGGGTGGACACGAACATAAACTTTCCAGGTTGTACTGCAAAATAGGTTTCTACAAATGACATATATGAAGACATCATCAGGTTTCAATGAGGGTTCGGGTAGATCATTGCTTCACAAGGTTTGAACTTCAGACATTTAACTTCCACTACACACGAGGAAGTGATTGTGATAGAACCAACTTGTGAATTACATAAGAATTATAGTAAGGGTTTCAGATTTGCGCTCGGATTGATATTAGATTTGGAGAAAACCAATCCCACTCAAAATCTGAACCTGAATCCATTTATGCGGGATGTTAGATCATATTCGATAAAGGAACCGTGTTGCTACCACTGTGAACCGTTGCAGGAAACCGCATTGTTTGACCCCGTTATCAATCTTCACCACTTCATTGAATGCCCACAACTATGCATGCGATTGAATTGTTCAACTCATTGTTCTCTCCATGCATGTGATTTCCATCCACCTTTACTGAACAATCGCAAAGAGTTCATCAATTGAAGCATCAATAACAGTTTGCCTTTACAAAATGAAATACATGCAAAGAGGGGTACTCATCTGGCTAGTGGACAAGCTCCTAAGGCATACACCAGGAGTTCGACACCGGCGGTTGTACGTACAGTAAGGGTCTGCAAATTTCAAGCTTTCCAATCAAAACGAGGAAACAGGGTACATCATCCAATGGAAAGATCTTTAGACGTCCATGAGCTCTTAAAACATTAGTAGTCACTCCAGAGATTCTCTGCTTCACTCAATGGTGGGTTTCTTTTCTTCACAGCAGAAGTTGCCTGGAAGCATTAGCTCAACGGCAGCATTGTTGCTGCTGGTGTGGAGTTCGACTCCCAGAGGGTGCATGTGCCAATGTGTGTGAGGCTTCAGCCTCCTCTTCTGAGCCATCTGATCGGACGAAAAGGAGGCCATGATTTCATGCCCTACTAAGTAAGGACCTTGGTGTGTAGTCAGTCATGCATTGTCAAACAAGTTGGGGATGGCCATGATTTTGTGTCCTTGACCTTGTATAAACAGCATCTACTCTTGATGCTTCGAATGCCATATCGATATTTCGTCAGGAAATCATTATCACTAACGATCTCATCATCAACAGTATATTCATCGTGATCTTCAACCGATACAACATGATGGGGTCGAAATTTGCTCCAATAGATTTCCTCTTTTCGTACATTCTTCTTAGATTTTCGTTATATTGCACGATAGCTAAATCGTTAAGCTTTTGATGCAATAATCTATTTCGTTTTTTCGTATGAATCTAAGATAAGAGAAAGAATTTAGGTAAGTCATTAACTCAATCAAAACACGTTCGTTTAATTATAGTATAAATAAAAAAGCATAATTCTTAATTTCTTACCATTTCAAAGATACTCCAATTGCGTTCACATGGGGTAGCACTAAAAGTAAGACTCAAAATTCGTATAGCAAAATTTTACAATTCAGGGCATCCATAGCCAAAGGTCATCTACCATTTAGCTATTATAAAAAGTTAAAAATCATGTGTAAATAATAAATTAATCATATTCAAAAACTTTAAATCATAGCTTAATAATGAAATAATTAAAAAAGCAAAGTTGCTTGAATTAATTACCTGGTGCATATGCTTTCCTCGAACTTATAGCTAATTCTAGTCCAAAACCACTTGCTGCACTTTAATAACTTATAAGTTGCTAATTGATTTGTTGTTATTCTTCCTTACTTCGTACAAGTATAACTATAACTTAAAACAAACCGCCTTTAATCTCAGCATTAGATTTTATCCCATCATAATCATAATACAATCTTGAATTTAGATACAATGCAGCAGCATGCAATGGCTTATACATTTGCTTGTCCCAGCTTTTGTCTATGATCTCCCAAATAAAATCATACTGCTCTTATTTGCTCTTCACATTAACCTATAAAACAAGAAGATAAATGTCATTATAAGATTAAGAAGTAAAGATTAACAAATAACACATAAAACTGAAATATTTATGTACCTTTATTTGTTCCTTTACACGATCCATCTTCTCATAGATGTAGCCCATGACTGGTTTTTCATCATTGTTGACTATACTTAAAATATCTACCAAATGACTCATTGCTCTAAGTTAAAAACTAATACCCTTCCAAAATCTAAGTTACAAAATTATTGCCTTACATTGCTTTCCTTCAATACTATTTGATAAAAGACATTTTTTCCATTGTTCAAAAATAACCATCGACTTTAGAGCTTCTTTTGACTGTCACAAGTTGTCCAAAGTTAAGAATCTAGTAGCAAAATGGGTCACAGGCGGTCTATGTATGTCTTTTCCTCCTGTAAAATATCTCATCATATGCAATATATGTCTATCGCTATACATAAATGTCACTAGCTTCTTTGCCCTACTGAAGATGCCTTTTAGTTTTTTTGTCTCTCCAATATCTTCAAGCATCAAATCTATATAGTGTGCAGCATATGGTATCCAAAACAAATGATTAAATTCAGTCATCAATATTCTACCAGCCGCAACATAATTTATTGCATTATCTGTGATCACTTGCATAACATTCTTCTCTTTAACCTCTAAGATTACTTCTTTTAACAATATATACAATTTATTTGCATCCTTTACTTCATAAGATGCATCAATGGACTTAAGAAACACTGTACCTTGAAGACAATGCACTAAAAAATTTATTAGTGTTATCTGTTTTCTATCTGTTCATCCATATGACATAATAGAACATTCATATGTAGACCAATGCTTTCTAAATCCATTCGTAAACTCTCTTACTCTTCCCACTTGCTTCTCCAAGAATGTTTCCCTTACTTCATGGTATGATGGAGCCTTCATTCTAGGTCCAAATTGCCCTATATCACTAATCATCACTTGAAAGCTAAGGGATCTGACAACATTAAAAGGGATTTCATTTTGATACATTCACCTGCTAATAAATATGCATACTCGTTCTCTTTCTTATATCGGTTTTCTAATGTAGCTTGTTGTAGTGAGTCTGGCGATGAACACATAAATGAATCCATGGGTCTCTTCGAAAGCAGTGGTCGTGAGCCAAGTAATGATGAAGATGATAAATATTGGGCACATCCTGCTATGTTAGCTTCCATGCTAGAAGTTTCTCCTCCATATATAAATGAAATTTTCTCAACCTTCTTCTTTGATGTTATGCACATAATCATAAATTATTTTCTTTATTTCTTCAGTTGCATTCTTGCTAGCTACTACATTTCTGCTCCTTCCCATTAAATGGTCCTTCTATCTTATTATTCTGCTTGTAGAAATATGACCATATAATGTACAAAATACTGACATATTATCCGTTCTAGATTTTGTCAAACTCAAATTCCATACTGGATCCTTAGAAGTTGGGCGTCTGTAGTTGTATGCTGGATTCGAAAACCTAATACCAATTATATTACTAGTGTCGGTGCCACAACTGCCACTGTCACTACCACCTGGAGAACAAGCAGCTACACTTGTTGATGATTCCATACTCACTACAAAAAATAAGAATAAATACTCAGCTTGAGTTTTCCAACCTTATACAAGAAATAGAACACAAGCAACATATTGAACGGGAATTCATACTGTATTGTTTGAAATAAAGGCAATGATAATCCAACTAAGGCTTTTGAGCTAAATGTGAGGATAAAGGAATTCTTGAACTCTCCTTGTAAGTAGATGAGCTGCTTCATTAGTTGTGTGAAGGATCCAATGCATTTGAATAGTTGAAAAATGCACGAAACATACTCTTGTATTCTTGAAGGATGGAATCAAGCCAAGTCTAAGTAATTGCTTACTACTAATCCGAATCCAATTTCAAATCTAGATGACACCAAGCAGTAATTCTTTACTGTTACTAAGTCTGAATAATCGGGTACAAAGTCAAACTGGGTTTTGATTTGAATGGATCAACAGACACCCAAATGACTTTGCCAACGTTAGACAAGATCATACTTGCAACTATTTCAAAGCAAATATGTTTTCCGCAGAAAATTTCAACTATTCCCAAACAATTGGTCTTGGATTTTCAGTCCATATTTAAAGCATTTCGTTGAGGAATCTTTCAGAATATCAGAGAGAATCACAGGATCTATGATTAATTAATGGGAGAAGAAGAAGTATAATATAAGATAGAATTGTTGTTGTGTCTTGGATTTTTTGTCTGTATTTAAAGCATTCCATTGAAGAACCTTTCAAAATATCATATAGAATCCCAGAATATTAGAGCAATTGAAGCGAGAAGACTAATATAAGAATCAGTGCTAGCCTCAATGGCAGATCTACGATTGGGCAAGGTGGAGTTCCTGGCCTTGCTAAAATTTTGAATGTATATATTATAATTAGCAACACGAAGAGAAGAAATATCATGAGAATAAAACTGTATATGTGATGAGTATGACCCACAATGACCTTGGTCTGGCTAAAGGATGAGACAAAGAAACCAAGAGTGGTGGTATTGATGGTGGGGATTGGTGGCAGTGGTGGATATGGTGGCGGAGGTGGTATTGGTGGTGGTGTCATTGGTGGTGGTGGTCTTGCTCGTGGGTATGAGAGGTCGTATCCTTAGAGATCATGACCAAGAGTGGTGTGTTATGCTGTATCACTCTATGCAACATGGCATAGGGACAGGGAGAGAGCAGAGAGAAAGTACCTATCCATGGGGTGGTGGCGGCAGATATAAATGATTCATTAAGGCCCTTGATTGATCTTCTTCAAAAGACAACCCCTTGGGAATGGACCAGACGGTGTGAGAAGGAGGCGCTAAAGGAAGCCATTGCGAGTGAGCCTTTCAGTTGCCCGACTTTCACCTTCCCTTTGAGTTTCACACCGATGCAAGCGACCGTGCTATTGGGGTAGTGAAGGTACAAGATGGTCACCTGCTAAAGTAAGGCCTTTGAGAGTCGGAAGCTCAAGGACGCGGAGAGCCGCGACCCACGAAAAGGAACTTCTTGCAGTGATTCATTGCCTTCAAGTGTGGCGAGAATATTGACTCGGGGCACCTTTCGAGGTAGTCACTGAGAACTCCACACCTGTTGAAGAAGATAGAGAAGAAGCTCACCCCTCGACAGGCGAGGTGAGAGGCGAGATAGGGATGAACGAGGGTTTTGTCACCTTTTATATCATTTGGATCGGGTCGATCTAGATCGATCCGACCTAATCCAATATGCATTTTAATCTGTCTGCTTACAGTGCTATAGCGGACTGCTATAACGCTGTTAGTGACGCTATATCGGCCCTGGTGTGTCGCCTGCTATAACGTGCTATAGTGGGTGCTATAGCGCGCTATTGATAACATAGGTATATACACCGTAAGTTTGAGAGGAGGTATTAACTTGTAATAGAGTTGGGCTATTAGGGCCCAATAAGCCCCTTATGCAAGATCCAAGGACTACACTGAAAACTCCCAACGGTAGCTAGTAGTGTAGTCAGTGGGAGCAAGAGTAGTTGCTCCATGATAGTCACTCTATCACTCTCTCTCTTCTCACTTGTAATAAACCTCTATAAATAGAGGATGTTGTGAAATGAATAATTAGAGTTTTTTGTGCTCACTTGACTTGTTTGGTATTATAACTATTTGGTTTGTCTTGTGCACCAAGTGTTTGGTTATTTGTTTGGTAATTTGGCTTGTTGAAAATCTTGCAAGATCATTTGTATTTGAGTTTGTGGACATCATTGGAGAGATTGTGGTGCTTCCTATATCCTTAAGCAACGCAATACCAAATAAGTATGAGGGGCGCCAAATGTCAACTACCACTATCACTATGAAACAATGAAGTATCAAGTGAATAAAACTGGTTCCAAAATTCCTAGAATGCCTTCAAAAGTTGTGTACGTAGAATGAAGATAGACAACTTATGTCACCTGAACTTGTTCTTACACTCTATACTATTTCCAAGTAGCAAAACAACAGAATACTTATAGCTCTTGCCAGTAAAGGCGGGGAGCATTTCACAATCACCTCACCCTAGATACCACCCAATAAAATCCAACTATCCGGATGCCATACTGTTAATAGTCTTGCTTCTTTTGGCAATACTGCGCAAGCACAACAATTGCTTCAATTAGAGAAACAATTAATATGATTGGATCCATTTAAGTTCTTAGAATGAAAAAAAAAACAAATGGAAGTTTTGAAGGTTGAAAAACAAAGATATAATCATATAATCATATAAATAAGTAAATATATATAGATCCTCTCTCCTTTTTCTCTCTACACAAACAAACATATGTGTGTGTAGAGAGGGAGAGAAAGGATAAAAATGCACTAGAAGTTGGGCATTTACAACTAGTTTTGACCTTCAACAATTCAGTAAACAAACTAACTGGATGACTCTTGATCTTTTCCACAACGACCACCTGATGACAAGTTTCCTGACCTAGAAATGGAGTTACAAAATAAACTAGATCACTCCTTGTTTCAAACACCACACTGAGGTAGTGCTACAAAAAACAAATGTCTTGGAGATGGATGTTTGCAACTTTCTCAGACTATTCCACACATGCTATGAAGTATGAACATCAAAATTATTGGGTTCCATGTGTGGGTGGATGATATCTATAATGTCAATTGGCATTATAGGTTGTATAGCATGATAATAATGAAAGATTGTTTGTATTACAGATCATCAATCCTTTTGATACAATCTATGACTCCCAGAATATGAGTCTATCAATGTTAATATTCTAAGGAAAGAGGATCTGCCCTCAGTAGGGACAATCTATGCTCTTTTGTTAAGAGAAGAAGATCGAAAAAATTTAAAGAAAAGAGATCAAACTCAAGTTGATATATCTGCATTCCCTAGAAGATGTCAAAGTAATTTTTAGCGAGGTAGAGGTCCTGCAAGAGGCCTTGGTAGATTCCAGCACTATGAAATAGAAATAAATTACAGTGTTCATATTGCAGGAAGAGGAGACATACATGCGATCAATGTTGAGAAATTGTTGGTCAACTAGCTGATTATAAAGAGTATAGAAGTAATGTGGCAGCTACCTTTGAGAAAAAGAATGAATCAAATTCTATAGAAGATATGATTGAATTGAAGAAGAAATTAACTAATATTGAATTAAGACTGCATGAACAACCTTCTACTTTCTCTCCTAAGAATGAAACAAATGTTCCTACTTTCTATAACACCAGTGGTAACTCATTTTTAATTCTTTAAGTCCTAATTTTTGGGTTACAGATTCTGGTGCTACATATCACATGGTAGGAGATAAGTTAAAGGTTATGAGATACGAAAATACATCTATATCACAATACGTGAAAGTTGCTAATGGATCCTTAGTCCAAATGGAAGGAAAGGGAATGATTCAAGCAAAAAATTTAAGACTTGATTAAGTGATTTATATTCCTAAATTTCCAATCAATATATTATGAGTTAGCTCCTTAATAAGAGACTTGAATTGTTCAGTCACTTTTTCTCGTGTGGTTGTGTTTTTCAGGATCTGAGGACGACAAAAACCTTTAAACGTAATGAATAGAGGAATGGGCTATACATTCTTCTAGAAGAGGAGATTTCTTCGCAGGGAAGAGAATTAACAGCCACTACTACTGAAGAAAAATTAAGGATATGTCATAGTCAGTTATGTCATTTGTCAGTTTCAAAAATAAGAGAGATAGTTTTGATTGATTGTTTTCATGATTTAGTCCTTCAATGTGATGTTTGTTAAAGGGATAAACACCATAAAGTATCATTTCCTAGTAGTGAATCTAAGTCATTTGTTCCATTTGAATTGATACACTCATATGTATGGGTCCATGTTTGATACCTTCTCAAATACTTTGTTACTTTTATTGATAATTTTTCTAGACTTACTTTTGTTTACCTTATAAAAACAAAATCTGAGGTCTCTTCTATTTTTCTAGTTGTTCATAAGCTCATCATGACCCAGTTTGGATATGCTATCAAAATTCTAAGATCAGTGGTGAGCTATGTCACATGGGTGTGGGTGCGGTAAACGACAAATTTCAAAATTTTTGGGTGTGGTGACACAGCTAAGGTATATAATATTCAAGTTAGAACAAGTGAAATATCAATTAACATAAGTATATGACGACAATAGTAAGCAAACAACTTTATATTAAAGCAAAACAAGTAAACAACTACTAAGTACTAATTTCATTATAATACACAAATCAATTAAAAGAAAATCAGGATTTGCATATCAACAATATTATAAATTTATAAGTGAAGGGATCATCGACAATATTATCAAATATGAACAATATTAATGTTTGATAAATGAAATGAACATGTACCTGATAAATTATAGATCTTCACTATCAATAATATTATCAACTGAAGGGACTATTGGATCAGTGAGTTCCATATTAAGGGTATGCAAATCTTGGCTGTCATCTAAGTGATATTCCTTCGGGTTTGCATCCCAATATTTTGATGCTCCTTCACTACAATATATTCAGATAAATAACAATAAAAGATCAAATATAATCATCATGATTAATAGAAAATGAAACAATTTTGAAAGATTAGTAATTAGTTACCTATACTGAGCATTAGATCGTGAAACCAATCTTAAATTTGAATGGACATAAACCAAGTCTTCAACGCGACTACTTGAGAGATTGTTCCTTTTGATATTGTGAATTTGAGAATATGTACTCCAATTCCTTTCACAACAAGATGAAGTAACAGGTTGAGATAATAATTTTGAAGCAAACTTTTAAAGAAGAGGCATCTCAAATCCATAACATGTCCACAAATCTAGTGGATTTTGATAATCCCTTGCTTCTAGTGAATCAAGTCTGGCATAAGAAACTTTCCATATTCAGAATTTACTTGCATAAGTAGGTATGAGTCACGATAAATCCTTCCCAAACACATTTGTCTATTCTTTGTTATTTTAGGATCTTGATTAAGATGACTACGCCCAATACTCTCATGCAACCATTTCTTCTCATAATATCTTGGATTTAAAGAATGTGCTAAACAATGCAAGGGAGTGTTACTTTTGTCTCATCTTGAAACTAATATAGAATGAATATTATCATAAAATGATGATGTCTCATGAAGTTCTTTTTTCCCGTGCTTCAAAATTATTAACTCAATTTTTTCAGTTATGGTATCCCACATTTCATAAACTTTATGAAGCATTGGTTTATCTTTATTAACTTTTATTAACTTCTCTCAACATCTCCTAAATAGGCTCTATGAATTCAAGAAAATATGATACCTTGTTCCACCATAAATCATTAAGAATAATAGTCTTCACTGCTTGCGCCCTTGCTTGATCTTCAACCTTGTTACCACGGTATGAATCCCAAATTGGATCAGTAACCATATGAATCAATGATGTCTTGATTGTGTTGAATGTTTTTACCATCACAATCAAAGAAGCAAAATGTGTTTCTGCAACCTTCAACGACTTTAAATGAGAATATCTATTTAAAATGACTGAAATTAAATGGTGATTCATTATAAAATTCCTTATCTTTATACAATATGTTGTCATATCTTTAATCCATGAACACAATTCATATGCATGAAGATTATCTTTATCTTCTGATGGCTTACATATACGAGAAAGAGCCAAATGTAAACTATGAGCTACTCAAGGTATCCAAAAAATATGTGCATAATCATCTTCCAAACTTAACCCTACACTTTTACAATTATATGCATTATCAATGATTATTTGTACAACATTATTTGGTCCAATACATTTAAAATATGCGCCTTCACTTTGGTATACGATCCTGTAAAACTAATGTTGCAAAATTTACACATAAAATATATATTACCTCCACCACCTTCGTATGATTCTCCCCTTTATACGTACATCCACAATGATGCATCTTCACGAGGTGTTAAAATTGAAAGTTTTGTAACTTTTGTTGTTGGTCCTTAACTTGAAGGAACACTTCCACCAGAACTCCCAATAGGGCCAGTACCAATTGATACTCCTTTTCCTTTTCTATTGTCGGCTATTTTTAGGATCAACTTAATTCACAATTTCACAATCTGATTGAAAAACAAAATATCAAAAACAATAAATAGGAGATGGAGTCAGTCACAGTCATTAACATTGATATACCATTAAACAATTGACAATTTTTGAAGAATATATCATTCTCATAGAGAATAGATAAAGAAATTCAACTAGAAACAACAAATGGATATAACTATATGCAGATTGAAGGCATGGTTAAGTGCACCCTGCAATTTGATGCACTATGATCTATTTGTTAATTTGTTGAACAAAATGTCATAGAACATGAAAACTATAGTCTTTACTTCCTTTCCCGACATTTTATAATTTTCTGTTTCTGCATACAAGATCGCCACAATAATTGGTCTAGATAGCTCCAATGTTGAGCACAGAAATATTACAAAGTCGTCCATTCAAACCTACACTCTTATGCTATCAAACATTGGGAAAATAGTTGCTAGATTACAGGAACGCCATCCATGGCAGTCATACAAATACTACAAATACATGAAGTCTAAGAGCAGCATGAAAGCCCATCATAGTTAATGAAAGTTAAATTATATTCTACTACCATTGCCTCTTTGCTCGAGTACATAGCATAACTTCCTACTAATTCTGCATCTGCATTTGGGTTTTGTTATCTAGTTTGTAAATGAGTTTCTTACTACGCAACTTGTGTAACTATGTTTCAACCCGTGAAAGGTAGAAACTTTGGACATCTATGAATATAGAAAGTAGAGTGTCTAGTCTGGCCCGACTAAAGGCATCAGAAGCAATAATAGCAAAGCTAGGTGAGTTTACCTTAAATCTGATCCCACCCCACCCCGCAGGTCTTTCCTGTGAGTGGGCTGTTTTTTTTCCTCAAAAATATGTCTTAGGTGAAGTTGGGATTTAGAACTGTCATGCAAAGGGCAGGCTCGGCAAGGAGCAAGTGTAGGCTCGACGGGCTACACCTCATTCACCCTTAGGGCGTGGGTGGATGGAGCGAGCGTGTCGATCATGAGTCCAGAAGTGTGGGTGAATCGCTCGTCGGGCCACACCACAACCGAGTACGAAGACTTCAAAGCTTTAAGAAAGGATTGAGAATCCATTAATGGGAGGAGCATTGCCTGTTGGTTCGAGGAAAACTTGGACAATCCTGACAGAGAATCCTTCTACCATTCAACACTCTACCTGAAAAGGAACACATACTAGATTCAAGTACCTATTGTTCGTCTGCATCTATTAGCATTGCTTCACCAACCCATTCCTAGAAAACCTTTTCATTGACCAAGCTCAAAAAGATGTCCAACTGAGACAAAGAGACAGAGAGGTTAGTGAAATGCAATAACTCAACAAGAGTGAGGTCCGAGGGGCAATAGCGTGAGAGAAGGGAGAGAGAAAGTAGCGTGAGAAGGCAGTTGAGCCTCTTAAAACTCTGGCCTAATAACTAGACAAACGTGACCTCGAACACATTGACCACATCCAAATATTGGGTCAACACGTTGACCGTGTCAACAATACACGACACTGTGTCGGTGCCGCGCCGACACGATGTCGGTGTCGGTGTCGCATCCGTGTCAATGCCGACACCCCACCTCGTAGAGGTGTCTGTGTGACATTGGTGGTGAGTTTATAAACGGTTAGTTGCAAATGTATCTTCAATCCTATGGAATTTTACATCAAACTTTTTGTGTTTCTACTGTTGAACGAAAAAATAGACACATTTTAAAAGTAGCCAAAACTTTTCTCTTACAACATAATGTACCTAATTTTTTCTGGCCTCAGGCAGCTCTTACAGTTGTGTTTCTAATAAATAGATTGTCATCAATTATTCTTCAAGGAAAGTAACCTTTCATATGATTAAACCAAAAATTGATCATTTCCAAATTACTCCACAGATTTTTTGGATATATGCTTTGTCCATGTATATGACCTATTTCGAGACAAGTTAGACCCAAGGGATATTTGTTGTGTGTTCATTGGATATTTTACGGAAAGGAAATGTTATGTTTGTTATGACCTCAAAACACATAAGAAGTATGTGATCATGGATGTCACTTTCTTTGAAACTATTATTGTTGACGAATATAAATATTTGTTATTTTTAGTATATTTGATGTTTTAAATATTATTGTAATTGTTCGTAATGCTAAGGGCATTTTAAGTATTTTATATTTAACAACTCATTATTAAGGGTTGAACTTTTTGTATTAGGGTTGAGAATAAGATTAAGAAAGAAAAAAAAGAGAAGGCGGCAACCTCCACAGGGTCAGCCCCTTCCTCTTATTTCCATTTTCTTTTCTTATCGTTGATTTTCGCTATCACGTTTTTCATTAAGATATTAGAGCATGATGGGAGTAACGGGTAGTGGATGAAACTTGCGCGCTTGAGAGAGAAAGAGATTGTGAGGCCACGGCAATGATTAGCCTCCCGAAAAGGAACACCTGTTGGTTAACCGCGTTCTTCCACACAGCGGCTGAAAATGGCGGACGGGGTTAAATATAAGCTGGAGCGCATGGTGGATGAGCTCGATGACTTGGAGAAGCAAGGACTTTTCACCAAAGAAGAAATCAGACACATCGTCAAGAAACGGCGCGATTTCGAATACCGGTTGAAGCATCCTTCGCCTCTTAAACGCGACTTCCTCGCCTACGTCACCTACGAGACCCAGCTCGATGCCCTCAGGCGCCTCAGGAAAAGAGAAATCCCCCGAGGGAGCCCGGACAACGAAACCAAGAAGAGAAAGCGCTGGAAGAAACCCATCTCCGACTTCGCCTCCAGTCTCAGGATTCTCAAAATTTACCGCAAGGCCACCTCCCGATTCAAAGGCGACGTCGATCTCGGTTCCACTATCTCGAATTCTGCACATAACGGCATCACGGCCGTACGAAGCGGGCCACGGCTGAAGCATTGCATTTTCATCTAAATGTTCCTGGCCTTTGGATTTATGCTACTGCGGGGAATTTGATGGCAACTTAAATGTGGCTGCAGCTGGTGCTTTGATGGAAAGTAGACTACGAGCTTGGCCACAATCATCTAACTGTTTGATGAAACCCATGGGTGCGTCAAAAAAGTTGTTTAGAGTGTGTATGGTGAAGATAGTACCTCCTACCATAAAAATTAGTTTTTTCAAGAGAAAAAGAAGAAGACTTTTGAAGTGTTGTTGTCTAGTCACTTTAGTGAGAAGAAAGAAGAAGAGGAGCGGCCAACACTTATAGAAGGGTCATGCGCTACCCAAGTATGATCTTAATTGTTTAAGTTGATTTAGAAAAACCTTAGATAGATCATTGGTAGAACTGTGGTGAAGAAAGAACCGATTTTTCTGTAATTTTGGAGTTTAAAGTATCTCATTCCCAACTTGAGGGGGTGTTGAAGAATATGAATATCTGTTATTTTTAATATCAATTTTAATATTTTTGATGTTTTAGGTATTATTGTAATTGCTCGTAATACTAAGGGCATTTTGGTTATTTTATGTTTAACAACCCATTATATAAAGGTTGGACTTCTTGTATTAGGGTTAAGAGAGTAAGATTAAGAAAGAGAGAAAGAGAGGAGGGGCTCCATTGGAGGTCCTTCCCCCCTCCTCCTATCTCTATATTTTTTTCTTCGTCGTTCTTTTTACGTGTATGATATTCGATCTCCGCTACGCTATCTCACTTATTTCCAAATTAAAAAAAAATCGATTATTTCTAGCATTGAAGAATCGGTACTACCAATGAACGCAACCAATTATGAATTGTTTGAAGAATTAGTTATTAAAGAGAAAGATGATATACAAGAAGGCAGTGAGCTAAAAGTATACACTAAAAGGGAGAGAAAGATTGTTATACCCCATCCTCATGACACTACCGATCAAGGGGGAGACTCTTCCTCATATCTAAGTACTGATGATTACTTTGAAGAACAATGCAATGAAGATTTGAACATTTCAATTGCTCTTAGAAAAGGTAAGAGGGTTTATGCTAATTATCCGATTTCACAATTTCTATCTTATGATCAATTATCCTCAAAGCTATCACAATTTTGTGTTAAATGTTGATTCTTACTAAATACCTAAAGATTTTTCTGAAGTATCACACATCAACATTGGGTTGATGGTATGAAATCGAAAATACAAGCACCTGAAAAAATCAAACATGAGACATTATTGATCTACCACCAGGAAGGAAAGCCAAAATTTAAGGTCGATGGAACTTTGGAGATATAAGGTCAGACTTGTGGCATGAGTTTATAATCAATCTTATGAAAGTATCTCACTCCCAACTTGAGGGGGTGTTGAAGAATATGAATATCTGTTGTTTTTAATATTAGTTTTAATATTTATGATATTTTAGGTATTATTGTAATTACCCGTAATACTAAGGGCATTTTGATCATTTTATGTTTAACAACCCATTATATAAAGGTTGGACTTCTTGTATTAGGGTTAAGAGAGTAAGATTAAGAAGGAAAGCCAAAATTTAAGGTCGATGGAACTTTGGAGCTATAAGGTTAGACTTGTGGCATGAGGTTACAATCAATCTTATAAAAGTATCTCACTCCCAACTTGACACGGTGTTGAAGAATATGAATATATGTTGTTTTTAATATCAGTTTTAATATTTCTGATTTTTAGGTATTATTGTAATTACCCATAATACTAAGGGCAGTTTGATCATTTTATGTTTAACAACCCATTATATAAAGGTTGGACTTCTTGTATTAGGGTTAAGAAAGTAAGATTAAGAAGAAAAGCCAAAATTTAAGATCGATGGAACTTTGGAGATATAAGGTTAGACTTGTGGCATGAGGTTACAATCAATCTTATGAAAGTATCTCACTCCCAACTGAGGGGGTGTTGAAGAATATGAATATGTATTGTTTTTAATATCAGTTTTAATATTTCTGATATTTTAGGTATTATTGTAATTACTCATAATACTAAGGGTATTTTGATAATTTTATGTTTAACAACTCATTATATAAAGGTTGGACTTCTTGTATTAGGATTAAGAGAGTAAGATTAAGAAAGAGAGAAAGAGAGAAAGAGAGGGGGGGCTCCATTGGAGGTCCTGCCCCCCTCCTCCTATCTCTATATTTTTTTCTTCGTCATTCTTTTTACGTGTGTGATATTCGATCTCACTTATTTCTAAATTAAAAAAAAATCGACTATTTCCAGTGTACCAATTAACGCAACTAATTTGAATTTTTTAAAGCAGAGGTTCAAAAATGAAAATTGCAACATCAGACATATGCGGGATGCTGAAAACAAAATTTCAGTTTTTAAAGCATACGTAAATGTATTCATCCGAAATTAAAAGCTAATCATAGTTAATTCAAGGTAAATGACTGAAGGAAAATGAATGAAAATATGTTTATAGCTTAAGCATATAGGAGATTAGGAGATAGAAGATGATATAACATATAGAGAGGTAGAGAAACTTGAAATCAAACAAGTAGAATGCGTAAATGTAAAAGGAATGAAACAGGAAACATTTTTACTCTATTACATCACGAGGAGAGACTAATGTTCCACTAATACAACCCCTTTTGAATTGAATAATAACAAGAAGAAGAGATTTAGATCAGTAAAGAAGAATGATCAAACTTACAATGCCTCTAATCGATAATGGCTCAAGGAATGGATCAATCCTCCCCTTTTTCTCTTCTTCTTTCACTCTCTCTTTCTTTTTCTCTTTCTCCTCTCTCTCTCTTTACAACACTCTTTCTCTCTCCTAGACTGTCTAAGATCCTCCTTCAATTCTCTTAATCCTTCCAATACTGGAAATCATCCCCCAAGGCCTCTATTTATAGGCAAAGAGGCGGGGGGGGGGGGGGGGGGGGGGGGGGGGCGGGAGAGGCCTAGAGCCTTCCACAAGTTGGATTGGGCCAAGCTCTTTGGCCCAATCTCTTGCTCCAATTCCATAGCTGCCTCATGTGCTCACGTGGGTTAGCCAAGATGAGTTGGGTCTAGGTGACTTGGTTAGGCCAAGGTCAAAGGTTTATTCAACCAAGTGGGCTTGGTTGGACTTGATATGGTGGTCGGTTTGATACACTTTGATATGACTCGACCAAGTTCGACTTGGGGCACTTTGTGCCATGCTTGGTGAAGTCTTAACTTAATTTGATTCACGTCTTTGATTTTCCTTAATACATAGCTTGGTTCACACGAGCTCGGTCCTGGCTTGATGCAGGCTTAGCTTCTTAATCTTCGCTCTCATCCTGATTTATTCTTATCCTTGTTTGACTTGGACTTCATCCCTTTTCATTTATAGTTTCAAATATTTTCTTTTTTATTATTTAAAACTACTTCATTTGAGGTATATTTGAAAACATCGAATTTTAACAAAATCTTTAAATATTCTTTTTGGAAAACAATTGAGTCTCATTCCCAATGTTTGTTTGCACCGGTGATCTGCTTTTGCCCTATAAGTTAGTCTTTACCGTTTCAACCACTTTAACCCTTTGTTGGGTGTAGGGTGTCAGACCACTTTAATCCTTTGATGAGTATAGAGTTCCGGAATAGGACTATCTTCAATTGGGAGAGTTTTTGAGGCCCGATTTGATTTGTTTTGTTTTGATTTCAAAAGATTTTTTATAATTTTGATATTTTGCAAATATTTTATGGGTTTGGTTCTCAATATCTCGTTCTCATTTGTCTCTTTGAAAAAAATTGTTTGAAACCATCATTTCTTTGAAGAAAATCATTTGAAAAAAAAAATCCTGCCAATTTGGGCTTAAGGGCAAAGCCGTCATTTTTTTGGTTCTTTGTCAAAATGAGATTTTTTTGAGAGAGGTACAATTTACCCTTATTTTGAGGCTGCCACAAAATTTTAGTGCAGAAATAAGTTCGTTTAAGGTGTCTTTATTTGAAAAACCTTAAAGTGTAATTTTTTCTTGAAAAGGCAAAATTTTTAAAAATGAAATGTTTTGAAAAAACTTTCCATGCTGCTCCCATATGCTTGATTGGAGGCACATTAATATGATATCAAGACAAGTTGAGAGATTAGTAATTATCGACAAGAGTTGACAGATACTTCTCCTAATTCTCCCTGCTGATTCGTTCTTGTCATTGCTCATCTTCTTGTCACCTTCTATGCAGCCAGCCACCACCCAAGCACCCCTTAAGCTAGCAAACACCCGAGCAGCCATGCCCCTCAGTTCCCTCTCTTGTAGGCTTCCACTCAAACCGCTTTGAAAGTTAGGGTTTATTTATTTGAATTTAGGAATCGTATTTGGTGCTGGATGTTGATAGTTGTTCTGCATTTATTTATTTATTTTGTCAAAGGCCCTCTTTGTAGATCATTTTATCATTCACTGCATGTTAGAGTGTTGCAGTGATGTGCTCCCAAATAAATGGTTCTCCATTAAAATCCATAAACATACCTTGAGACCTTTGAACTTGTGAATTTTGGAAGGATCCCCTTTGTTTGCCTGACCAACAGTATCAACCAGTCTGAGTAACTCATTGACTTGCATAGCTTTCTTTACTTTCTCCGGGGTTTTATTGTACAAAAGCCACAACCCTGTAGTCAATTCTCGCATGAGTTTAGAAAATTCTACAGTAAGTATACATACGATATGAGAAAAGGTAAATACGTTTAATATCAACTTCCTAGACATTAATTTTATCCCGAAAATGGAATTAAGATATCTAAGCACTTTAATGAACGAAAGCAAGAGCTTGATTTCCTTTTCACAAACAAGATACGTTTTATTTTATATATTTTTTAACCAAATTTCCTTACAACAGCAAATTTGGCGAATTGCGCCTGAAAATCTAACAAGGGGGCAGCCATACTGAATGGAAGATCACAAGGAAATATGAAAAATTTAGTACGTTGGGAGTCTTTCGTGAGATTTATATTCAATCTCACCCTTGGTGGCTCTCAGTAACTAATCACTACTGCGTGCATTAATACACGGACGTAGCTCGACTGCTTTGAGAAACCCAAACCATAGAAAATTTTCTAGGTCCTGCATTGACAGGAGCACGATTTCAGTCTGAGAAAGATGGTGAAGGAGCTAAATGAAATGGAGGATGATGCCAGTTATCTACGGGTACCTAATTCGCGAAACCTAAAGATGCTATTTGGACGTATTTTATCTGTTCATAGCTTGTAGATAGAACTGAGAGAAGCTGTGTTGGGCCTCTTTGTGGCTTATCTGATCAGAAGACCATCTGTTCATGTTTTGGATTCTTTGATCATTTGAGACAGCTGATCTCATAACCAGATGAGCTGTGAGCTAGATGAGACGAACGGAACATCAACTCATTCATTGAGTTAGGAAATCTTGATGACTTTTGGGAGTGAAATTCTTCTCATTTAGTAGCCTTTCAGCGTGTACTGTAAAACCAAAACTCTTGCCCATGCAAGATATCTACAACTCTTTAAATAACCTTATCCACATTTTCTCCAACACACATAGACAAATAATAATAGATAGATTATATATAGAGAGAGAGAGTATGAGTGAGTGATTTGGATCCTGTCTACTGAGATACATAGATTAAATGCATATACATGTATGTATCTATATATATATATATATATATATATATATATATATATATATATATATATATATATAAAGAGAGAGAGAGAGAGAGAGAGAGAGAGAGAGAGAGATTGGATTCATCTTTGATCATTACTTTCCAACAGTTATATATAATCCTGTAACCAAAAGGCAGGTCATGTTGCCTCTCTAGTAAAAAGATCCAATCACACACTCACTCTTTATATATATATAGCTTCTTAATTTTGCCACATCTTTGGTCTTTGACCTACTCTCAATTCCAAGCGCTCTTCATCAATAGTTTCTAGCCACGTACCCTCTTCACGTGCATTTTCACAAGATGTAACACAAGAAAGTCAAACTTTAAAATATGGGAACCCACAACGCATGCATCCTACCGCAGATGACAGGGAGGACACTACCTTTTCGAAAAGTGATCTTTCTACATCAAATAACGTCCATACATTTGCATGCATCGTATTCAGGTCAATGCATCTTCGTTTCACCAACTATACAAGCAGACTCACTGCCTCCCATGAGTATCTGAAGTTCTGGCTAGCTTGTGATTAATCGTGATTAACCAAACACTGGGAAGTTGCAGTCGCTCCCATCGTTGAAGACGAAGAACAAAGACAAACAATCAAACGAAGAAGCCCTTACACGAATCACAAGAAATGATTTACGCGGTTTGAAGTGGGGAGTTCCTCGTTCTCTTACTTCTACGGCCACCGCGAAGAACGTTTCAAGATCAGTGAGCAACGTATAATATCAGAACCCTAGACAAAAATGATGTGTGTCAAGGCACTTTGCAAAGGAAAAATTAGATGAATAGGTCTAATTTGAGTTGGGTACTGTAAGAGATTTGAAACAGTAGTGAACCAAATTCCACATCAAAAGTCAATTTGCTGAATCCTTTTCCAGTGAGACAGTATACAGCAATACTTTTCTTGTGACAGACTTCCACCAGATTCAAAGTGCTAATGTACAACAACTAAGCTTTTTCTATATCGACTATTATATTATTTGTTTCCACAGAATCTTATCATGTACCAGTTAACTCAACATGAACTAAAATCATATTAATTTTTTCCAACAATATGTTAAATCGTTTATTCTCACTGGAAACAGTGAAAATATGATTACATTGTTAAGAGACTTATGTTATAACTGCTTTGGTTCAACCAACGCTTGGTTGGTTCAAGTGGCTCGGCACTAGCTCTCCTTAATCCAAGGTCTCGACTCTGGAGTTCAAGCCTTGCGAACCGAGAAAACCTAGGAGAGCTTTACCACCGTAGTGGGCCAATCTCGCCGGAATCGTATTCGTCAGGGCAGGCTTCGCGCTTCCAGATACCGGTGGCATACTTCACCCAAAAAAAGAAAATTGTTTTGGTTCTCTCTTTCTAAATTGAACACCAACCATGTGAAACTATTACAGGAAAACACAAAACAACCATGCGCCTGAAAGTTACAGGTTAAGCACAAGAAGCTACGGCTCTTCTGTATAGGGAGTTAATACAAACAAATTAGTTGTAAAGGGACATCAAGCTGACTCACAGATCGTGTCTCTTTCGCCGGATTGTCTGCTATCAAGACAATACCTTTGAATTTGACAACACTTAACTAATTGAGATGGTTTTAGAAGAAAACCTGCCATGGCGTGGTTAACCTTATCAGAAGATTATCATATCCTTGAGAACGAGCTTTTATGTGATCACCAAATAAAATGCATCGGTGTCGGCAACCAAAAGAAAAGAAACCGGCAAGTAGTGGTGTGAGCCAAGACGAGCTTTTCGTTTGTTCAACTAGCTTGGCTAAAATTCATGGAGCCCTTGTCGGTATATGCTAGCGTATGAGTGTGCTAGCATGCTCTCTCTCTCTCTCTCTCTCTCTCTCTCTCTCTCTCTCTCTCTCTCTCTCTCTCTCTCTCTCTCCTGCAAAGGAAAAAATCCCATGGTGAGAGGCATGCTTGCAGGGAGGCCATGGTAGACGTTTTAGTGTTTTCCTCCAGAAAAACATTCTAAGGCGATAAGAGAGAAAGTGTGCCCTCACAATCAACCAATTGGGGGCACTTTACCAGCTGAAGACTGAGAAGGCAGTTCACAATCTCATAACGCGATGCCTTCTTTTTCTTTGTTGCCCATTACACCCCCACCCACTTTACCACCTTCATATAGTAAAAGACAATCAAAGCACTCTCCTCCTAAGTCAGAGATTAGATTCGAGATGTTCCTCCCACTTCACTTCACACAAGTAAAAGATCATTTAAAATCTCAACACAAAGAATCAAGCATGTCTCCATAAACAAACAAGATTTCTCCCAGCATCATTTCATATCCAACAAAAGTCCACGATCAGATCACAAGATTCTCTGCTTCTCTCAAGAAAAACACAATTACACCTTCATGCTCCCCTTCTCTCGATCGATATGCACCACCGATCGAAATCTCATCACCAGACTCTCTCTCTCTCTCTCTCCCTCTCTGAGACAAGCACATGAGATGTTTCACCATCTGTTTCGTTCAAGAATTTTTACATATCAGAAGAAATGAGTAAAGGAAGCATCAACTGATATTGATACACCACTAAATGAAAGTACACATACAGCTGAAATTAATTACACCAACTACAAACAAACAAAAGAAAAAGACTTGGCCTGACCGTGCCAATAAAAAACCAGCAAGCCATAGCAGACACCCAAAGGAAACTGAGGAAATTAACAAACTCATTCCCTCCCTACTTTTTGATCTAGCTCTTAAACACTAACAGGAGCAAATCCCACCATGATCTGATACAACCAGACACAACAAGAAAGAAAAGAGCAGCTCTGCAATTGCTAAAAAGTCATTGCAAGAGCCGCAAAGAGACAAACTACATTTGCTTCAGCCTTGAAAGGAAGAACATGAAGAGAGTTACATAGATCATGGGTAGTCCGCAAGAATTGCTTCCCAATTCTCATCTATGTCCAGAGAAGGGAGTTTCTGCAGCAGCACACTCTCAATTTCTGACCAATACGATGCCATCGAGTTTCCTTCTTCAACCCTGGTGTCAGAAAAAGGAGATAACCGCCCTGGAGAACCCAAACCTGAGGATTCATCACTCGAATCTGAGAACCATGAGCTCTCGACCTTCGCCGTGATCAAGGGCTCCGCAACACTGCTTAATTTCTCTTCATTGTAGGGAGAAAAAAGAGCAGCAGAGGGAGCCTGATCCACAGCGAAATTGAGCATACCCTGTTTGGAAGAAGAGGCAGAGGAAGAAGGGGAGGAAGAAGAAGCCAATCCTTGACAGATTGCCTGAAGCTTTGCATCGACAGAGGATTGCAGAGGCATAGGCAAGGCACCATTATCCCCGTGGAATCCCTGGTGCATAAGGCTAGGGAAATTCAGCCTCGCATATTCCCCTCTCAGCTTGTAGGCCGCTCTGTCATAGGCCAAGGCCGCATCCTCCGCGGTGTCGAAGGTGCCGAGCCAGAGCCGTGTTCGGTTCTTCGGCAGCCGGATCTCGGCCACCCACTTCCCCCAGTGCCTCTGTCTCACACCCCTGTAGAGCTTGTTCGGTTTCGTCGCTGGTCCGCCCCCCTTCAGAGCAATATGTTTCATTGTCTGCGGCCGAGGACCTAGAAACTGCTGTTGCTGCTGCTGCTGCTGCTTCAACGCATGGATGGAAGCAAAGTGTTGTTGTTGGTACAGTTGCTGGTATTGGGCTTGGATCTGATGTATATGGAAGGGGGTGAGTTGTTGAAAGGCTATGGTTTGGGTGGAAGGTGCAGAAATTGAATCTTCCAAACGAGGGAAGTTGTCGAGCTCGAAGGAATTTGGCTCGGCCGTGAAAACCCCATTAGAAAACATGAGGGTTGATGCGGTCGTTGGGTATCTGGATGGAAGCGGATTTACAAATGACCAAGAGCCAGAGGAAGAAGGAAATAAGGGAGATTGTTGAAGATTGTTAACTAAACAAGAATCGGAGAAATTAAAAGGAGAAGAAGAAGGAGGAGGAAGAGTTAGAGAGAGGATCTCCTGCGAGGAAATCTCAGAGGGAGAAGAGGTTGATGGTGATGATGATGCACCTTTGTAAAAAGGTTCCAGTGCTGTCATCAAGTCACCTTTAGGAGAGGGGTCGGAAGCATAAGACCAAGCGCTGTAGGAATCTACTGCTGCTGCCATTGCTTTAGTCACAAGCTAAGCAAAGTTAACCAAAAATACTAAACCACTAACAATACTTACTTTGGAATCTAGAAAAATAGTTACAGCATAAACCACAAAGAAAGATGATGCTTGATTCTTACCAATAACAAAAGAACTAGCACCCAAATCTACAAAAAAGAAATTTTTTTTTTTCTTTTGGTGGTATTTCTTCTACGTATCCTAGAAAGAAAGAGGTGTACCAACAAAAAAAAGGAACCTCTTTTCTAGCCTAAAACTTCCAAATAAAACCAGAGGATTTATAAAAAAGGAACCTCGGGCGATTATAACCAGAAGCCAAGCAGAAAAACAAGATGGCTTTGATTATAATCGAAAGAGAACAATCTGGATCTCAATTCTGAAACATCCGGCTTCTAAAATCTCTACCCTAACATGCTTTCCATCAATGATCAATCACTACCCACCAAAGCAAACAAACCCCAAAACCCATTGAATCAAGAACAAAACCTTTTAGAAGACAGATGAATACAGAATGGGATTCAGAGAAGAGGGAATCAAGAGGAGGGGAATCGTGGTAACAGAAAAACCTCCACAGATAAACACGGAGAGAGATCTCCTTCAATCACAACCGCTCACCGCTCAGAATAAGAAGAAGAAGAAGAGACGCTCCCTTTTCTCGCTCCTGTTTATCTCCCAAAAGATCACCGACGTCGTCTTCCTTAAATACACGAACAAGCCCACCGTTTTTAACCCTTTTTACTGCCCGGCGGCATCTCGGGCAAACGCGTTAATTACTCTTTACTCCTCCGATCGAGCGCATACACACACTTGGCGTACACACTAGACAATTACCATTGACCATCTCAGACTAACCATCTATCGACACGTGGACATCTGATATCCAGACAGGTGCCCGTCGCTTTGGTGGCAGGTGTCCTTCAAATCAAACGTGGTGAGCGACAATTGGGTGAGAGATGAGAAAAATCGCGTTCTCCATGGATGGGTCGATGGTGGGTCCAGTTAAGGTTCGATTTTCTTCAAGTGAGCGAAATGGTTTAAATTATTGGGAGATGACGATGTGTTCAGGGAAGGGGGATAGTTTCGTCATTCTGAAGCCAGGTGAGGGCGGGAAGGTTCTGGGTTTACGTGAAGGTCACAAGCAACGAAGCGCATCTGAACGTATGAAAGGAACCCGCGCCGTACGATTATGTAGAACTCCTCAATTCTGCTAGCGGCTACCTGTACTCTGTTGGCTTAGTAAGGGAATCACATAGACACGTCGAGTCGACACGATGTAGACTCTGTTTGTGTCGTAGACTCTAGGCATGCTTGTTATTCGGGTTGTGTTTGAACCGACTTAATTGATCAGGTATGGCAAGTAAGAACTCATCTACCCAACCTCATTTTGTGTGGAGTAAGGATTGGTTTAGGTTTTAGTTCTACACGACCGGTTCTGGAGTCTTGTTCCTCATGCAATCCTTTCGCTCACCCGATCGTATGGTTCGCTATTGTTCACCATGGTAGAGCCCGATTAAGTATCTAATGTTAGATTTACACATGAATAATCAAATCGGTTTTGGGTTAAGAAATGGATTTGGATTTGGAGTGAACTTGAACGTGTGTGTTAGAGTCGGAATCTAGTCTTAGTAGACTCTGTTTTCCATATTACAACGACAACTAAGCTTTTTCCTCGTACTATATAAGATTGGTTGCATAGATTTTTTATTTGAGTAGAGCTCGATCTAGAGTCATACTAATAGTTAACTCAATCAAATACAAATAATTTTTTATTGTTTATTTTCAACACTTTTGTGATCTTCGTCTTTCTATATTTTTTTTACTGATAGTAGATCAATTACGGAGAATTGAAGAAGAAGAAGAACAACTTAGGGTGAGAAAAACTCTGGTTTTGGAAACAAGCTTTGCATCGATCCAAAGAGAACTTTTTGCGGAAGCGTGACGAGTAGATTTTCAAGTTCCGGCCGCAAAGGTGAGTGAATAAATACGGCGACTGCGACGCGCCTTTATCAGCAGCAAAGACTTGCATTTGGTTCTTATCATACAGAGTGTGACCCACTTAACTTGTCTGTAATATCATTCTTCACACCACTTGGAGTGCCCCCATGTTCCATGCCTACTGTGACACTCATGCGATACATTGCACCAACTAGCTTGTTGATAAGGGTGCTCTATTTCGTGCCGCGAATGGCTTCCGTTCTATCGCCGGAATGATAATATCTTCATGGTTGCGAAATCTCCTCATTGATAGGGGGTTCAATCGCCGATTGCAACTGATATAAGATGGTCGGCCAACTTGCTTATGTAAAAAAAAAGATGAGTTTGTAGAAATGATCATCTTATTGATATACTTGTAAAAGAAAACCAAATATATGCTGGACTCAAGTCGGGTCTAAGAAGCATACCTTAGATTATTTTTTCTTAGCTTATTAATTTGTTTAGATCAATCGATCCTATGAAAAATAGCGATTAATTTATATACATGGCGACAAGTCTATTGAAATTCACATTGTTCATGAATTTGGTAATTTAAAAAATTACATTTTTGAAACAAATTGATCCAAAGAAAATGAATTCCTACTAAATAAACCTATGACAAACACAGCTATCGGCTTTAATTAAAGAAAATGCTTTCTATGTAGATATATTTATATAACAAGATGAGGGGCATGACCTAATGGATCAGGCTTTGCTTGATAGTTATACGTACGTAGACATGGACGGTTCCCAACCGGCTCGATGGTTCCAACCGGAACTGGACTGGACTGGAACCGACTGAACCTGGAAGCAGTGAGACCGAAGCTGGAGAGCACCCGGTTCGGTTCTGCTTTCACATTTTAAAAATTTTCTTATAAATTTTAAAATGTTTAAGTAAAATTACTGGTTTGGGACGTAACATCTATACGTACGT
This sequence comes from Brasenia schreberi, assembly GCA_036023115.1. Taxonomy (NCBI): domain Eukaryota; kingdom Viridiplantae; phylum Streptophyta; class Magnoliopsida; order Nymphaeales; family Cabombaceae; genus Brasenia; species Brasenia schreberi. The sequence goes on from JAYKKT010000082.1 coordinate 23,390,406, forward strand.
AACGTACCGACATACATATGTGTTCCTGCATGTGCTTGTGTGTGTGTCATCTTCCATCAAACTGACTGTGCTACCATACTCAGAGATATGTTTTTTTAGGTTAAGTTGTCTATCAAACTCTCAGATCTGATGTGTAATAGTGATTTATGGGGTTTAAAGATTAAGACTTTCTCAAGTCATTGGCTTATAAAACTTAATGATGCAAGAGCTTATTCTAAACAAATGAAGATTTTCTTTTTATATGTATAAATTTGTTATAAAAATCTCAGAAGGTTGTTAATCACATCAGATGACTCACTTACTGAGGACCCTCAATGAATCTTCACATAGATACCCACAACTTCAGGTACATGGCCGGACGGCCAGTTCGTCAAGTGGACGCTGTCACAAAAAGTTCCAATTGTTATATACTACCTAAATCTTATTTTATATATAGCTTTTGATCCTGACGATATGCATAGACAGAATAGTCAATGCACACATCAATCTAAGCTTAACCATTTTTCAAGCATTCGATCCATGTTTGAAATTCTAATTTCGAAAGCAAAAAGGTACCTTTATACTTTTTTGATGTAAATAAATACACATGATATTGTTTGGTTTTTAATTTAGAGATGTCAACTTTTGATCTTCAAGATTGAACAATTGAGATCTAGAGTATGGACTGATGTGCATCTATATATATATATATATAGTGATTGGATCTTACTCACCATTGGTACTAACCACTTGTTCGACCATTAATTACTTTTTCAGACACATAATACAATAACATTGTCTTTCATACTTTTTCAAAAACCCTTCAATTTTTTTAAATTAAACTCATATCATCAAAAAGTATTGACCACTTGTTCGACCATTAAACATTCTCAAGAATTTCAAATGTTCAATTAGTGATTTAAATTCAAATTTCAAAAGCAAAAAAAAAATACCTTGGTACTTTTTGCACGTATAATAAATGAATACGGTACTATTTGCTTTTTAATTTAGAGATGTTAATTGGAATGTGTATCTATACATAGTGATTGGATCTTAACTATTATTAACGCTAACCACTTATATTCGACTATTACCTTTTCAGAGATATAATACAATAACATTGCCTTTTACTTTTTCAAAAACCCTTCAAATTTTTTAAATCAAACTCATTCTATCAAAAAGCAATGAGTGAACATGTCAAAGTTGAGAAAGATCCAATTTTCATATATATATATATATATATATATATATATATATATTATGAACAACAACAACTAAGCCTTTTCCCATACAAGATAGGTCAACTATATGGATTCTTTGTTTGTGTAGAACTCGATCATGTGTTGCTAACCGTTAACTCAATATAAGATAAATCATGCTTTATTGTTTCTTTACAACACTTTTGTGATCTTTCTCTTTTAATATGGTTTTTCATATATTCTTACTAGAGTTTCCTTTGGTCATCTTTCTACGTGTTCAAGCCATGTTAAATGATTTTTTCTCATTTTGTTATTGATTCATGTCACTCCCAATTTATTTATAATAACCTCACTACGTAGCTTTATGTTGAAATAAGAGTTCAACTTGAGTTTTAAACCGACATGGTGCGGTCTTGTAGGCTACTATATATGGGGAGGTGGAAGCTACGTTCGTGCTCCTTGTGTTGAACTCATGACATTCAACTTGTGACTCGACCCTCCTAGCTTGATGAGCTATTGCTCTTTGTATTGGTATCCTTTCATTTTGTCTTGTTTAATCATGTTTAAATTTTAAAAATAAATATCATGTTTTATAGTTTACTCTCAACAACCTTCTATGGTGTCTAAAGTGTATATTTCAAATTGTTCGTATGATTGTATTCCATTCAATCGAACCACCTTGAGCATGCCTTCCCCATAATCTAGCAAGGTTAATTAACCCCTTCAACATGCCTTCAAAACGGGCTGCTCTTTTTTATAGAACACAAAATAGATTTTTGTCATTTTAAATTATTTTACACAAAAGTTTTGCCAAGTCCAACTAAAATTAGCCTCCTCTATATTTCCATTTTCTTCTCTTGCTCTTTTTTTCTCTTTCTTTTAATCAACACTATGTATTTAGGATAAAAAGAATGAACAGTGATGCTCGGTGGTTAGACTTGTCTAGTTTCAGGTAACTGGAAACTAAACAGGTTTCGATTTCAAAACTGTTGGTTTCGGTTTCAGTTTCCGACCCATTTCTGAAAATCATGAAATTAACTGAACCAAGAGGGTTTTCGTTTCAGAAATTGGTTTGACTGGTTTCGGTTTCAGTTTCCGACGGATTTCCGAAAATCATGAACTTAACTGAACCAAGAGGGAAAAATTTAACTGAACCAAGAGGGTTTTCGTTTCCAAAATCGGTTTGACTGGTATCGGTTTCAGTTTCCGACGGATTTCCGAAAATCATGAACTTAACTGAACCAAGAGCGTTTCCGTTTCCGAAGTCGGGTTGACCGGTTCCGATTACTGTCAATTCTGTTGACAGTGCAGTTTGGGCTCGAACAGCTGAACCAGTTTCAAACCGGCCATGGCTATTGGTGGTGGATGTAAATAATTTGTTCGTGAGGCTGGTAGTCGTAGGTATATGATGAGCCATGTATTACGGCCCACGGTTATATAGCGGTTATAGGGCTACAAGTTTTCTTAATATTTCTAGCATATCACTTGGAGAAAGGTTGGATGGTGTTGTGAATACCACACGGTTTTACCATGAGCTCTATATGGAATCCGTGGGCTACTTTTTTTATTTTACAAACTTCGAAAAGAGAGAGTCAACCTGCTAACATCGGCAATCCGGTCACCGGTACCGGAATGCCACCGTATATATTGGTTGCAAGCTTGCGATCATGCCTTAGAATGAAGGCAAGTTCAGTGGGAGTGAAGATATTTAGTTGAGAAGAGAGCAAAACCAGCCCATAGATTCACTCAGTTTGGTGATTAGTGGGTCCGAACTAAATCGGCATCAATCGATGGCATAGGTGTCGGCAGATATTAGTCAGCTTGCTAGAGAGAGAGAGAGAGGTCACTAGTTACTTCACACTGATCTCTTTCATGAACTGTCTATTATTTATTCTTTGAAGCTATCTATGGTAATAAAGATTAGAAAAATTAAGAAAAATAATATATATATATATATATATATGTATATTTATATGTATATTTATATGTAAGATAAGGTTAGGCATACCCCAACCAGTTAAACAAGAAGGATATACAATTGAAGTTTTATGGAAGGATATACAATTGAAGTTTTATGGAAGTCACGTGAGGACTTCCATGCTAAGGAATTAATGACTTGGGAACTTTGTGTTTTGCTCTTGGATAAGTGAAGAGGGATGCCCAAACCTAAAAAACACAACAAAAAAAAGGAGGGTTGGCAACCCATTTGTATTTCGTAACTTGGGAACTCTGTAACTGCTCTTCGAGGAGGGTTGATCACAATAAATCCATTTGCTCCCATTTTCTTCTCTTTTTTTGTTAAGTTAATCTTCTTTACCCTTTTAGCTCTTCCGCTGTGTAACTGAGGACTCCGACGACAATTTTGCATGAAGACAGTGAGTTCATCAGTGGTATTAGGGTCTGCGTTTGATCAGAATCTACAAAAAGATACACCGTTAGTGTTTGGAAAACAAACGAAGAGAAAAAATACAACAAATTTTTTTTGGGTATAAGTTTTTTGGGAAAAACAAACAAAACATAACTCCACCCATAAAAGAGATCGCCCTTGCATGGCCGGTCCTAAGCCTGGATAAAAGAGGAGGGTTGCGTTAGGCTTTCAATAGCCAACATAAAACTTTATTAGATTTTTATACCATGGATTATACAAATTATGAATATTGCATTGGGCATCCTCTCTTAGTGACACATTGTAGAGCCCGAATATAGTAAAAAGTAAGCAAGGAGCTCTATATTTTCTCTCGAATCTAGTGAATTAATTGCAGAGAGGGTTTCCACGTTGTAGACGGGTGTGAGTAAAGAAGTTAGTCCCACTACATTGTTGCTCAGATGTAATTAACAAATTACAAAGAGGGTCTCCACATTTTTAGATGCAGGGGATAAGAAAGTTAGTTTGAGATAATAAGATTGATATTAATTCTTCGAATATCAGAACATTGTCCGGTAAGCTAATGAAAGTAGTAGATACTATGATTCGGAGAAAGATTTATATCTTATGTGTATAAGAGACAAAGTGGATTGGAGAAAAAGCAAAAGAGATTGAGGATATAGGTTTTAAATTATGATACTCAAAAAAGAAAAAGGTTCAAAACGGAGTTGGTATTATCATAAATAAAGATTTAAAGGATAGTGTAGTAGACATATAACGATATAGTAATCAAATCATTATCTTGAAATTAGTGTTAGGAGCATATGTTTTGAATATAGTTTGTGCTTACGCACTCCAAGTAGGACTAGAAGATAGTATAAAGACAAGCTTTTGGGACAGTTAGATAAGGTGATTCAAAGAATTTCACAAAGGGAGATGATTTGTTTAGGAGGAGACTTAAATGAACATGTTGGTAAAGAGGCATTATGATATCAAGGTATTCATGAAAACTATAGTTTTGGGGATATAGATGAGGAAGGTAGAGAAATTTTAAATTTTGCTATGACATTTGATCTCTTTATAGTCAATACAATCTTCAAAAAACGAGATGAACATTTAATTACTTATAAGAGTGGCTTATCACAAACACAAATGAATTATTTTGTTTGTAGGAAAAAAGATAGATCATGTTATAAAGATTGAAAGATAATTTTAAGAGAAAACTTAACGACCCAACATCGACTTTTAGTTATAGATTTAGAGGCAAAAAAGTGGACAAAGAATAAAAGAGTGCATCAAGCTAGTGGAACCTCAAAAGCAAGAAAAAAAAGTATATTTAAACAAAAAGTCCTTCAAGGAGATGCTTGAAATTATGTTGCTACACCTTTTGATATGTGAAACAATATGGCTATACATATTAGAAAAGTGGCGAAAGATGTGTTAGGTGAATATAAGGGAGGTGTACCAGTACAAAAAGAAGTTTGGCGTTGGAGTAAAGTGGTGTAAGATAAAATCAAAGCAAAGAAGATATGTTACAAATTACATTATACTAAGAAGACTAATGAAACTTTAGATGCTTATAAGAAAGCAAAAAAGGTCGTTAATGAATTAAAAACTAAAATTTGGGAGAATTCATATAAAAAGTTCAACTTAAAAGAGGGTAAAAGAGACATTTTTAAGATAGCTAGGGCTAGATATAAGAAAACTAAGGATTTTAATTTTGTTAGATGCATTAAAGACGAGGATAAGAAAATTTTAGTGGCAAATGATGATATAAAATAGATAAAAAAATTATCTTTATAAGTTTTTTAATGAAAATAAAAATGTTAGTATTAGCTTAGTAGAATTAGCCAAATCAGAAAGTATATAAACTATAATCTTTATTCAAAAGAATGAAGTCCAAGAGAATCTTAAACATATAAAGGTTGGTAAATTTGAAGGATCATACTATTCCTATAGAAATTTCAAAAATCGTAGGAGAGAGAGAAATCATTGGGATCATAAGTCTGTTTAATGAAATATAGAAAAATCAAAAGATACCTAAGAAATGAAAAGTGAATACACTCCTACATAAACGAATAAGGGAGATATTAAGAATTTTGGGAATTATCGGGGTATCAAGTTAATGAAATATACTATGAAATTATGAGAAAGAATTATTGAACGTAGGTTAAGACAAGTATCAAGTAGAACCAATTTGGATTCATGTCAGGCAGATCTATTGTTTAAGCGATTCAGCTTTTGAGATGTCTTATAAAACATTTTAGAGCAAAAAAGAAAGACCTTCACATGATATTTATTGATCTAAAAAAAGCTTATGATAGGGTATCGAGGGAGGTTCTTTGGAGAACTTTGGAAAAAAGAGGTATCCCATTGACATACACTAACCTTATAAGAGACATGTATGATGGTGCAAAAACATGTGTGAGGACTCATGAAGGAATGACAGACTTCTTTGAAGTTAATATTGGGTTACATCAAGCATCAACTTTAAGTGCATACTTATTTATAATGGTAATTGATGAGCTAACAAAACATATTCAAGATGAAGTATCTTAGTGTATGTTATTTACAGATGACATCATGTTATTGGAGGAGTCTAAGGAAAAAGTTAATATAAAATTAGAAATATAAAGAGAAACATTAGAAAGTAAAGGCTTTCGACTTAGTAGAACAAATATAGAATATATGAAACGTAAGTTTGATCATTTGGTTACTTCAAAATACATAAAAAATAAATTTGGCATACATTACATCCCCTAAAAGGAAATTTTTAAATACCTAAGTCAATTTTACAAAGTGATGGAAGAATTGATGGAGATATTATACATAGAATTAATGTAGGTTGGCTAAATGGAGAGAGGTATCACATATTCTTTGTGACAAGAAGATACCATTAAAGTTTAAAGATAAATATTATATAACAGTAATTAGACTTGACATGTTTTATGGTTTTGAGTGTTGGGCAGTTAATCATCAACATGTGCAAAAGATATCGATGGCAAAAATGAAGATGTTGAGATGGATGAGTAATCAAACAAGGAAAGACCATATACATAATGAGGTTATTAGGAATGCATTGGGAGTTACATCAATAGAGGATAAAATAAGAGAATATCGTTTAAGATAGTTTGGACATACAGAAAGAAGATGAAGCGCTTGTAAGAAGGTATGGAAAACTAGATTTTGAAAGTATTAAAAGAGGTAGAGGACGACCACAAAAGTGTTGGAAGAAACAATAAAGAATGATTTAACTTATGTTGAGTTAATTGCTAACATGACACACATGATAGGGCATTATGGAAACAAAGAATTCATGTAGCCGACCCCGTCTAGTATGGGAAAAGGCTTAGTTGTTGTTGTATCATTATTTTTGTTATGCCTAGATAGATCGACTATAAGGCAGGGTTATATGGAAACAAAGAATCCATGTAGCTAACCCCGTCTAGTATGGGAAAAGGTGTAGTTGTTGTTGAAAAAAATAAAAAGTAATAGAGGACAGGGATACACCTGATTATCCTCTATTCATAGTTAACAGAGAAGAGAATGGAAAAAGAAGGAAAGAGGGAAAAACAAAAAAGTACTCTCTCTCAGTTTACTTGGAAAAGAACTGGCAGACAATCGAAATCTACTCCAAAGGCAGCTTAACGAAAAAAAAGAACCAGCAAAGGAATCGAAAAGATTATCAGAGAACTAAAATTTTTGTTTTGTTCTCGGTCATTCGATAAAATAACGACTGCCATGAGATAAAATTACAAAAAAGTCTAGATATTTTAAAGTCAAAAGATGGTTTTGCCCTTAAATAGATAAAAGGACCATTCTGTCCTTTGACAGTTTGTGAAAATTATAAAATACCAACCTATTGAATTATGTAGTTGTCTTTTAATGTGCAAATATTAGCAAGTTTTCCATTGAGTCAAAAGATGATTCTATCCTTTGTCTTAGGTAGAATTACATATTCAGACTGAGGGGTAAATTACCATTTTATCCCGGATCAATTTAAAAAATCTTTAAAAACTAGGCAGTAATTTTACTAGTCCGTCCCTGTTCTTTTTAGGTAATTATCAAACTAGATAGATGAATAAAATTACTAGTTTACCCCTAAAATTTTATGAAAATTATAGTGGCAGGAAATAGGAAAAATTATAGGTTTGTCCCTAAAGTGGTTGTGAAATAACAGAACCAAATTGAGAATATTTCAAAATGATACCTAAGCATTGTTTGAAAGTGCTATTTGGTGCCTAGAGTTATTTCTAGTTAGTACTTGGATATTTTGCAAATTGCATGTTGATGGTTGACTCTTAGTTGTCTTATCTATTATATGTTCCATGTTGATTGCTTTTCTTTTAGATTTTCTTATTGTTATTTTTGCCAAATAATTGAAAATGAATTCAAGAATATATGTATCGGAATTGGCAAAAATTGAAAAACTAAACGATTTAATTTTCCAAACATGGAAAAGGCATATCCATTGACATTTACACTATAAGATGTAGACTATATATTAATGAAAATAATTTTATCCCCTACTTCCAATGCAGTGGAAGAGGGGAAAAAAATGTATAAAATATTTCTTAAAAATGACACAATAGCAAGAACCATAATACTGACATATGTGAAGGATGACCTAATTAGGGTCTTCGAGAAATATGAGATCGCTAAAGAGTTGTTTGACTCGATAACAGCTAAATAAGATAATACAACCAAGTTACATGTCCAATTGTTATTAAAAAAATACAACTTCTATAAAATGAAAGAAGGAGATAATGTAATGAAACATGTGAACCAGATTTTGGTAACGGCAAGAGACTTAACTGTAGCGAAAACGATCATCCCCAAAGCTATCCACTATCCTAAACAGTGTTTTCCTTCATGGAATATGGTTACCATTGCTCTTAGATTAAGGATTGAAACAAGTTTTTCTAAATTACCCCTAAACTAGTAATTGAATAAGAACACATGAATAAAAACAAAAAGGATAAATTGCTAGTAGTTAAAGACGAGATATGGTCAAACTCTAAACCAAACCAAAGAAAGAATAAACCAAACAAAAAGTTTGACAAGAATAATAAGAAAGATAATCAATCTTTTAAGAAATCACAGGAAATTGCTTCTCTGGACAAGTGCTTCAATTATGAAAAAATGGGTACTGTAAGAGGGATTATCGTAACAAGAAGACTAATCGTGGAAACACCCAACAATGCGGTTAATCGGAGAAGCATGACATAATCTATGACTTCTTAATGCCTCTACATGGACCATAGAATAACTAGTTGGTGAATTGATTCATGAGTAATGAGATATATCTCAAAGAGCAAGGAAAAGGTTGTGGACTTAAAAGAATATAAACCAAGAGAACAATGCGTATACATGAGAAATAACACTTTCACAGATGTTCTTAGGGTTAGGTCTTTTACAATTCATGTAAAAGAGACATTGGTTATACTGATTGATGTATTAATTGTATCATCAATAAGGTGTAATTTGGTTTTAGTCCCTACCTTCGTTAAGAAAGGTTTTGAAGTCAGGTTTGTCCCTTGTAAGGTAATTGTGAGGAAGCATGATAGCATAACTTTCTCTTGACTGTTTGATGTTGTACATATATTGTTCAAACTTAACATTAATGAAAATGATGGTTCTGCTACTTATATTGATTGCGTCTTAAATGTCGATGTGAATGATAAGTTATCTAACTTTTATTGTGCCTTAACATTAATTGTGCCTAGGGCATATAAGTCTGAAAAAGTTGAGGAAATGATCAAACTTTGATTTGTTGTATGGATTTCATGAAAACACTTTTAACAAGTGTGAAACATGTAGACAAGGGAAAATGATAAGAAAAATATTTTTTAAAAACATAATTAGGACAACAATCCTATTAGACATCATTCACATTGATTTATGTAGACCATTTATAGTGAGATCATATCGAGGTATAGTTTATTTCATAACCTTTATCGATGATTATTCAATATATATATATATATATATATATATATATATATATTAACACATAAATCTAAGGTACTTAAAGTATTTAAAGACTATAAGCAGAAAGTTAATAACCAACTAGGGCATACAATCAAAGTCTTAAGATCTGATTGAGGTAAAGAGTATACCTCTATATAATTTTTAGAATTCTGAAAAGACTTTTATATTTTAAAACCAAATACAATGCATAGGACACCTCAACAAAATAGTATAGCAGAAAGATATAATAGGACCTTATTGAATATGATAAAGCATATGTTAATAGATGCTTTTCTACCAAGAGTATTTTAGGAGAAGCGATAAGTATAATAGTTTATATATTAAACAAAGTACTATTTAAGGTAGTATTATGCACACCATATAAGATATGGTTTGGAAGAAACAAAACCCAGGTCATGTCAAGAGATGGGGATCTATCGCACATGTGAAGATCCTTGATTAGTATAGGGATAAGTTGGACAATAGGTCATTGAGATATGTATTCATTAAATATCTTAAAGGTATACTCTTATGTCTAAGTCAGGAGAGATATATAGATTATATTCTCAAGAAGTTAAAAATGGGTGAATGCAACTTACAACTACACCTGTTGCGAAATGAGTCAAATTGAGTAAGATTGGTTACCAAGTGTTCCTTATGCCCAAGGTGTTGATAGCTTAATGTATATTATGTTTTGTACAAGACCTGATATCAGCTTTGTTGTTAGTCTTATAAGTAGATATCAAAGTAATCCTGCTTGACAATGTTGGGTAGCTATAAAAAGGATTCTAAGATATCTTACATGAACAAAAGACTTTAAACTATGTTTTAAAGCAGATGAACTGAAAGTATTAGGATACTCAGATATTGACTTTGTTGGGAGCAAAGATAACAACAAATCAATATCTCAATAAATATTTTTATTTGAAGGTAGAGTTGTTTCTTTGGCTTCTAAGAAACAAGGTTGTGTAGTATTGCATACACAAGAAGCTGAGTATGTGACTTATTGTATGACTGCAATGAATGCCGTTTGAATAAACTGTTTCATAAGTGATTTGAAATTGGATATAGACAACAAGTCTCTTGTCATTTACTGTAACAACAATGTAGTAATTACTCTATTAAGACTGGAGTTGATAGCTCTAAAAGCAAGCATATAATGGTTAAGTACCACTATATCCATTATATGGTTAAGAGAAATGATATTTCCATATCATATATGCCAACTAATGATATGTTGGTAGACCCCTTCAGCAAAGGCATAATAGAGGATCTTTTCTCAAAGCATGTTGTGAACATGGGTTTGATATGTTTAAAGTGTATTAAGTTATACAATGATGATTGTTATGTAGGAAATAATGTATTGTATACTGAAAACCATACAATGTGTGTCGATTGAAATTACACTTGCAATCATAGTTGGCACGACTTGAGAAAACCCACAAAAGTGGGAGGTAAAACTAATGTCATAAATCTTGGCTCAAATAGGTAAGTGAGATATAATGCCGAATTTGACCATTCTCGGCAGTAAATCCATGGAAAATGTGAATGCCATCTTCCCGTATTCCATATATACATTACCTAAAAGATAAAAACATATATATTAAAGATAAGATTAATGACTTGTAATGGAAAGCCCAAAATTGAAAAGACAGAAAAGACGAAGTCAATTTATATAGAAGGGTTTTTGCTATAAATATTGTAGTATATACAGTAGAAAAGACAAGAAATAGAATACATCTATTCTTCCCTGATAATCTGTCTGCGAGTAACCGTAAATCCATCTGCCCCCATTTTCTTCTCCTTTTTTACTGAGTGAGTCTTCTTCAACCCTTCAACTATTCCGCTGCGTAACTGAGGACTCTGGTGACGATCCTGCATGAGGTCAGTGAGTTCATAAAAAAAAATCCTTTTTCATTCCTCATTGTGTAGCCCATATACACTTGTAATCATAGTTGGCACAACTTGGAAAACCCCACAAAAGTGGGAGGTAAAACTAGTGTCATAAACCTTGACTCAAATAACTAAGTAGGAGATGTAACAATGAATTTGACCATTTTGAGCAGTAAATTCATGAAAAACAGGAAGACAGGTCATCTTCTCATATTCCATAAATATGTTACCTAAAAGATAAAAATGTATATATTAAAGATAAGATTAATGACTTGTAATAGAAAACCCAAAAATAGGAAAGACAAAGCCGGTTTATATAGAAAGGTTTTTGCTATGAATATTGTAGCATATACAATAGAACAACAAGAAATAGAACACATTTGTTCTTTCCTGATAATTTGTCTCTGGATAACCGTGAATCCACATGCCCTAATTTTCTTCTTTTTTTTTGTTGAGGAAGTCTTCTTCGGCCCTTCAATTCTTTTGTGGCATAATTGAGGACTCCAACAACGATACTGCACGAGGTCAATCAGTTCATCAAAAACATCCTTTTTCATTCCTCATTGTGTAGCCCATCTTCCATGTGCTTTTCCATCTACTATATATTGAGAGTTTGGTCCAATCGGTTGGTGGTGGAATCCATCTTTCTGCATAAATCAATCTTAATCGGATTGGGCTAGATGACTTTCATTATTGGGAGAATTTTGTCTGATCTTGTTAAGGATGATAGTGTCTATAGTATTCCCATCTCTATTGGTTTTGTGAACTATAGCTGGTTCCGATGTTCCCAAATCCGTCTGACTACTGTTTCGAATGTTATGAGCCATGCATTCCTTAGCGACTTGTTTCTCCATGGTTTTTTACTCCATAATCGTAGTGTTGCCATCGTATTTACTGAAGTTTGTCATTGTCTACCGAAAAATGAAGACACTCTTTTCCAAACTTTCTTAATAGTCGAACACTTCGAGAAGAGGTGAGTGTTTGTCTCCTTTTGATTCCTGCATATAAGATACAATTTTCTTCCACTCCAATACCCATAGCATTCAGTCGGTCAAAAGTTAGTAATCGGTTCTCCATTGCAAGACAAAGTGTTAATGCTTCTCTCGGGTAGTACCCTGAACACCAAATGGATTTGGCGAGGCCGAAATGGTCTCCTCGTGATCTTACTGCCTGCCATGCTTCTTTGGAACTAAATTCTTGGTCTCCTTTCCATTTTAGAATATCATTACCTTCTTTGTTCTTTGAACCTTTAAGAAGGTATGAAAAACTAAATTTGGATAGTATTAAAAGAGGTAGAGGACGACCACAAAAGTGTTGGAAAGAAACAATAAATAATGATCTAGCTTATTGTGAGTTAACTGCTAACATGGTGTAGATGTGAAAATTTTATTCCAAAGTCTATGTAGAGACTTGAAATAACCTTCTCAACCTACTTCGTTTTTGTGCGAGCGTGCCAGTTAGTTTGCTAAAACTAGCAAAGTTAAAATTCCGACTTCATGGGGTGATTGGGGTAAAGCGGGATCTTTTCGTCTTAGGTCTTCTTCAACCGATGCTCAAGGGTCAGCTTAGACACTTTGAGTATTGATTTGTGCTGGATGTATACTTCCAAAATTCACTTTGAAAAATGATTTTCATAAAAAGCAAACTCGTGCACTTGGTCTAGAGAGTAAAAAATTTCAAATTCTGAAAAACAAAAACTGGTTCTATTTTCAGAGCTTGTTTCCGAATTCTTTTGGATGACTTAGACATCTCTAAAATTCACAGTCTATACATTAGAATGTGGAGATTCTAAGACTATTTTTTTGTGTTTTGGTGTTGTGGATTTACATAATTAAATTCGGAACAGACCTCTGCTCAGGTGTTTTACGATATTCTTTTTTAGAAACACAGAGGTCTAAAGAAACATCTGTATCTCGGTCTGTCGAACTCCAAATTTTATAATTTTAGTCTTGCTAGAAAGATATTGATATTAGTTTTTTAATGAAACTAATTTCATTAAATTTAGTTCAATACAAACAGAGTTATGGGACTTTTACCCAACCCTTGTTGCTGTGCAGAAACTGAATTTGAATTTGACCGATCTTTTCCTGTTTTATTCATAAAGCTATACGACCCTAAAATTCTTAAAAATTTTATTTCTAGTGGGCTTGTGTGTGTAGATTATGTGTCTTAAATTTTAGAGCATTCGGAATAGCAGTCTAGAAATGAAAAATAAAATAATAGACATGTGTAGGATGTAGGAAAACAAAATTTCAGTTTTATAACATACATGCATGCATACATTCAAATTTAAAAGTCATCCACAACTAAATTAAAGCAAATGACCGAAGGAAAATGAATGTAAATGCATATTTAGCTTAAGAATAGAGGAATTTTAGCTTAAGAATAGAGAAAATTAGGAGATATAAGAGTGTATAGAATACAGAGAGACAGAGAAACATGAAATCAAACAAGTAAAATGCATAAACATAAACGAAATGAAACGGGCAACATTTCTACTCTATTACAACATAGGGGTTGACTAAAACTCTATTAATACAACCCCTTTTAAATTGAATTTAACAAAAGAAGAAAGAATTAAGATCAGCCAAGGGAAAGAAATTAAACTTACACTTTCTCCAATGCTCACGACTCCAAGGAAGGGAACGATCCCTTTTTTTCTTCTCCTCTAACTCTCTCTTTCTCTCTTTTCTCTCTCTCTCTTTACAGCACCTACTCTCTCTCTGTGACTCCCTCTACACGTCCTTCAATGCTCATTCACGTCCTCCCAATGCTGGAAATGAGCCCCCCAAGGGCTCTATTTATAGGCCAAGGGGGGGCTCCTATAGCCTTCCTTGATGTGGGTCGGATAGGTTCCTTCTTGGCCCCAACTTGGTTCCAATCCAAAGAGGCATGGCTGCACATGGCCTCAAGTGGTCTTGTGGTCCCCTAGGTCAAGGGGAGTCCAGCATATGCAACCCTTGACCCGAGTGGGTGCGATCATTGGCTCGAGTTAGCATGACTAAGTGAGTTCCTTGGCTAGGCTTAGTGTGGTCGAGTGTGGCCGACTGGGACTTGATGCAACCTAGAGCAACCCTTGGTGTCATTCCTCTTGCTCCAAGGTTAGCCCCTTCATGTATATGGGCTGGGTGCAGCCCCCCCATGAGCTGCCTCGGACTTGAGTGGGTGAGCTCAACCCACCCTAGTGTCTCTTACTTACCCATGGTATCTTGGCTTGAGTCTTGACATGGGGTATGGTGTAGCCCATGGTAGTTTAGCCTTCCTTAGCCCACTTAGGACTTGATCCTTTGTCTCGGTTCATGTTTGATGAATGAGTTTGGTCCTTACATTCTCGCTTTTGCATCGAGATCGGATTGAGATGCTTCACTCCCTCTTGGATTTGATTCGCAGCTTTGTCCTTGAATCGGGCTTGAATCCAGCGTTTGATTTCAAATTAATGGTTTCAAATATTTCTTTTGATTATTTAAAACCCTTTTGTTTTGAAATATATTTGAAAATATCAAGTTTTATCAAAATCTTCAAATATTCTTTTGAAAACAACTGAGTTTCCATTCCCAGTATTTGTTTGCATGGGCGACCTACTTTCGCTCAATGAGTTAGTCTTTATCGTTTCAACCACTTTAACCCTTTATTGGGTGTAGGGTGTCGGACAACTTTGACCCTTTCGATGGGTGTGGGGTCTCGAACCTCTTTAACCCTTGAGCGTAAGGTCTCAAACCACTTTAACCCTTTGATGGGTGTAGGGTTCTGGAGTAGGACTATCCTCAATCGGGCGAGTTTTTTAGGCCTGATTTGAATTTGATTTGAATTTCAAAGTTTTTTGGTAAATTTGATATTTAGCAAACATTTTTGAGTTTGATTCCCAATATCTCATTTCTATTTGTTTCTTTGAAGAAAATTGTTTGAAACCATCTTTTCTTTAAAGGAAATCATTTGAAAAAGCACAATCCTTCCAATAGACCGCATTTTTTTTTTTAAAAGTCAAAATTTCTAAAAATCAAATGTTTTGAGAAAATTTTTGGGTGTTTTACACATGGCACATGATGGAGCTCTGTCGAAACAAAGAATCCATGTAGTAGACCCCGTCTAGTATGGGAAAAGGCTTAGTTGTTGTTGTTGTATTACCTTCTCCCAGCCCTCGATACTTCATGTCTCTGCAGGCATCTGCAACATAAATTGAGAAAGGTACAGAGTGATGTTCTCATTATGGTTTAGGACCTGGCGAACATAAACCTCTCGCAGGAGTTTGTACTGTAGTTTGGAGAGTACATTCTATTAACATGGCCAATGGGTATTTCCCCACCCAGGGGTCAAACCAGAATTCTAAAGTCCCCAAGGTTTACCTCACATTGTGCTTCCAATTGTACCACTGACAAACCCGCCTGGATCGACTTCCATCCCCACGATCCACTTTTGTCCTTCCAAGGAAACCATATGGAATTAAGGTTGAGGTATTTCATGTTTACTAACTGGCAACAAAGGTTTGTGTGTTTGTCTACCAACTGCCAAACGATTTTAGCTAGTAATGCTTTGTTAGCCTCTCCTAGTCGGTGTAGCCCTAGGCCTCCTTCTTCGTGCGGCTTGCAGACTTTGTCCCAATTTAATAAATAAATACCCTTTGAAGTTCTATATCCTCCCCATAAGAATTGTTTTATGACCGATTCTATCTTCTTGATAACGCCTTGTGGGAGTCGGAAAGGAATCATCCAGTACATCGGGATGGTAGAGAGGGTTGCTTTGATCAATATCACTCTTCCTGTTAACGAGAGGAGTTGTCCGCACAAATTTTCCAAACTTTGCGCTATCTTGTTGATGATTGGGAGGCTCATGCTCGCCTTAAGCCTACCTGTAAAAATTGGCACTCCTAAGTACTTGATTGGTAGGCATCCTGTTTGCAATCCACTTTGGTTAATGATCCTTCTTACCCTATTTTGGCTCGTCGCAAAAGGAATCATCATTGATTTCTCTTTGGTAACCTGTAGTCCGGATGCTCCTTCAAATTCCTTTATGATTGTGAGGAAATTGTGGATAGAAGCATCTTTATCTCGTAGAATGAATAAGGCATCATCAGCCTAGAAGTTGTGGTGCCATTGAAATCTTTTTATTTGGACTGGGAGAATCAACTTTTCATTTTCTGCTTGGTACATCCGCCTCGTTAGTCTTTCCATGATGATCAGAAACAGAAAAGGTGAGAGAGGATCACCCTGCCAAATGCCTCGTGAAATATGCAACAGGTCTCCTGTATGGCCATTTGTGAGCACTGCAAAACTGGATGTAGTAACACATTCCATTATCAGATTGGTCCATTTTTCAGTGAAGCAAAAAAACCATAAAGATTCTCGCAAGAATTCTCAATCAACTCTATCATAGCCTTTTATAAGATCCGTCTTGAAAAGCATTGATGGTTTTCTACTATGACTCATGCTATCCACCATCTCATGTGCTAGCAGAATGCTCTCTTGAATGTGTCTACCCTTTAAAAAAGCTAGATGATTGTCAGATATGAGGTACGTGAGAATGGGTCTCATTCTTTTCACCATAATCTTGGTAACTATTTTATACAGGAAATTGCACAAGCTCATCGGTGGGAAATCAGTTAGCCTCGAGGCGCCAACTCGCTTGGGAATGAGAATTATATGAGTAGTGTTGGTTTCCTTGAGAATTTTCTGTTTGCTGAATATATTCATCACGGCTTTGCAGATCTCTTTGTAAGATATGCAGTAAGTGTGATAAAAGATGCCTGAGAATCCATCAGGTCCAGGAGCGCTGTCTTTTCTCAGCTCAAACACTGGTTCCTTCTCTTCCTCGTTAGACACTAGCGTGAGTAACCTATTATTGTCTGCCTCGGTAACACGAGGACTAGCATTGCCTTCAAAGCTGTGTTGTGTCAGATTCTTTTTTGAATAACCATTCAAAATAGCTGGTGGCCTCCTTGAGTATCTCTGCATTGCCTAAACATATGGTACCATCTTCACGTGTGAGCATCGGTATAGCCGATGTATTGACGTGTTGTTTGAATTTAGCATGAAAGTAAGAAGTGTTCCTATCGCGCCATCAGCAACCCATCTGGCTCTGCTTTTCTGTTTCCAAAATAGTTCTTGAATGGATCGCAATTCTTGGAGCTCTATTTGCATTTGAGCTTCCTCTTCGTCCAAAGAGAAGTTACCTTGGTCGATCTCATTCTGAATGTTGAATAAGTTCTCGGCTTCCCTATGCGCATTTCAATTCTGCCCACTGAATCTTTATTCCAGTTCTTCAAGGCTCGCTTTAAGTCTGCATACCACTCGAAATGTGGGGCTACCCAAGTATTTCTTTGACCAGGCTTTGCGAACAATTTCTTCGCAAACGGGGAATTTGGTCCACAGAGAGAAAAAACGGAAAGGAGATCGTCTTCGGTCACACGAGGTTCCATAGTTTATAATCAGTCCATTGTGGTCGGAGAAAGTCCTCGGTGTAGCCTTGATCCATGCTTCAGGGAATGCCGACAGCCATTGGAGATTGACCAGACCTCTATCGAGCTTACTCGCAATATACGCGGCTCCAATTTGTTTGTTGGACCAGGTGTAAAAGGTTCCTTTTGTTGGTAGTTCTGTGAGTCGGCAACTATTGATAAAATCATTAAACTCAGAGTTAACAGATATATTCTCTCCCCCAATTCTTTCAGTTGGAAGTCTTACCACGTTCCAGTTTCCTACCAAGAGCCATGGGGAGTGTGGTTGCTTGGCTTCTAGCTGGTGCCATAATTCTCTCCTTTTTACATAATTGTTGCTACTATACACTCCCGAAATGAAGTATGGGCCGTCGGTTGCTTGGAGCCTCATCGATATGTGTTGTTCTGAGAACTCAACGTCTGGCAATGATTTTTTCCATAAGCAGATCACTCTAGCTGGTAGCTTATTAGTGAAGTTTGCTGCTCCACCATAGTTTGTGAACTTGTTGAATGCTATGGCTGCAGTTTCCTTTGACATTTTGCATTCAAATAGAAATGCCACATCGATGTTCTCTTTCCTTAGAAGCCTTTGTAGCTCGGATCTAGCCCATGTGCGACCCAGTCCACGTGTGTTAATAGCTAATATCTTCGTTGAGAACTTGGTTGTTAATCTCCTCTCCTGGATTCTTTGAATCCCCTCTCTTGGCCTGCTTAGCTTTTGATAGTTTCCCATGTATATCACTCACTAGTTCTTGCACTTTTGATTCTTCTTTACGGTAGTTGATCATTGCCAGGTGCCCTTCCTCCTTTTTGTAGCTCGTTGCCTTACTTTGTCTTCCACGTTTTTCACCGATCAATGTCGCACTAGACCACTGTAACCTTAGCGGTTCTTCGAATGTTGTATCCTGGTTTTCAATCTGTATAAGGTCCCTTGTTTGATTGCATTCAACACTCGCAGTCCTGCCATCTTCCTCAACAATGACGACTCTTACTTTTTTCCTATCCGGTCTACATGGTTGTAGGTGCTCTTATGAGTAGTAGGTTGGCGTATCTGCCACCCTCTGCGCTAAGGCCAAGGACGGAGTCGTTATGTGTGACGTGTGTGATTGGCCTTGAGCTACAATACTTAATCCATCTCTGTGGGGTTGTAGAACCGTTGGGACTTCCATTGTTAAGTCTTGTTGTTGCTCACCGTTTGGCCTTGTATAAATATCCATTTCATTCGATCTAGTGGTCAGTTGATCTAGTACACGCTCTTGTGGTTCTTCTAGCTCCATGTCCTAAAGGACCTCGAAGTGGGTTTGACAAGGTGTTCCTTCAGTTGTCTTCTTTTTCCAAATCTGCCAGAAGCTTTCATTGGTTCTCTTTGTCTCCGAGACCTGTTCTACTTTAATATACCCTCTATCCTTGTTATGTAGCTGATCTAACTTAGTGCTGGAAATGGCTTGTTTTGGTAGTTCAAAGCATTTAATATGTTCTTGAAATGTTAGTCTTGAGTATGGTTAGCAAATTCTCCTTGTTTCTTCTGGCCAATTAAGTGGGTCCAGTCGGCAAGTGAGTTGGTGCAAACCCGGAACCATTTACGCACGTAAACTGAGTTAAGAACCAAGAGTTATCGGTTTTTCGACATGGTTATGGTCTCAATTGAATTTACTTAGATGTTGAACCGAGTCACGAGATGGACCATTATCGAAAGGTTGGGTAGGTCTGGTTTATTTGAATATGGGTCTCTTGAATGTGGATTAAGCATGACCTAAACCGTATTGATTTGCAGCAAACCCAGTGCCAGGTTAACCACGATCGGATCGATATTGGACCCATTTGGTTCTTGCTTGAGGTAGTTGAAAGCTAAACTGGAGATACTGATTCCAAGTAGATTCATGCAACGAGTGTGATGGGTGCAAGTGGGCTTCAGCTTAAACTGGGTTACAAGTTTGGGTGGGACCTAATTAAGTAGATCTGAGTCAGATTTGGGTCATTATAGAGGACCCATTTCCGTGTTTAAGATGTAAACAGCACCTTGCATACTTCAAACTGGATGGTGTAAGTTAACTTTGAGCCCCGATATCCTGAGCCTGGTTCGGGTTTGATCAAACTCAGATGGGCTGGCTCGGACCAATGTGTTTTAAACGCATATATAATCAGACCCGGTAGAACTGGGCTGAGTTCATGCCTTTATGCAAAACTTGGACAACTTGGATCCAAATGGAACCAATGCCGATCATTAGCCATCGATCACGAGTAACATGGACCTACTTAAGCTTGGATCTTGGGCTGCCTGGACCCGGATTATAAATCATGCATGATGCCCTCTCTACGAAACCAAAGTAATCATGCAAATATTTTGCCAAACAAGTATTCAGAGTGAGATTGTGGTGTTCAGCCACCGTTCATAGCGACTATATTAACTTGGGTGAGTTTTTCTAGTTTAGGCATGATATTTCCTATTTTTTAACATCAAAATACCAAATGTAACAAGCTTTAATAAGGCTTCTAGAAAGATTGAAACCTCGCACCAAAAAGAAATGATTAAGCACTAAGTAAAATTAAATGAAGTTTAGCATCCTTGAGTGAGAGCAGTACTGGGATGGCTAACCTCACAGGCAGACATGGCCGGTTTTGGTTTACTTGGAACCAAGAATCAGACTATTTTGGTTCTGATTTGGAACCCGTGTTTCAGTTTAGGTCCTAAACCATCCAAAACCGTAGAAATAAAATAAAATTTACATTTTAATTGAAAATATTAAAAATTATGGAACCGGCGGTTTCAAACCACCCGTTTTGATTTTACATAAACTAGAACTGGAACTGAACCCGGTCCCTGACCTGATTTGGTTATGGTTGGAAATGTTAGACTTGTTCTCATGTTGCACCCTTTCAATAGAGCTCTTGCCTAGAAGGCTAATGATGGTTATGAGTTAGGCACCGAGGGCGTACATACGGCTTTGGCCTCCCCAAAATACGAAGAAAAAGGAAAAGAAAAAACCCTCTAAACACCAAAAACAAATGGCACAATTATAACAAAAAATCATAAAATATAACAAGAAAAAAAATGTGCAAACACCGGAACTGTATGGAACAGACAATCCAGAGTGGAGTTGCCCATCAGGTGATTCTATCACAAAAAATCCAGGCATCCTTCTTTGCTTGAAAATAAGAATTCGGCATTGTCATATACCGGAGTTGATTGGGACCGTTCGGTCCCATTCGATCTTCGGGTTCACCAGCCATGGTTTTAGACATGAACTGCCAAGCCCAGTCCAGGTTCAGAAATTTGTACCGTTCAGGATCCATTCAAAGGTAGTGAAGCTCAAAAGATAACAATGAGCAGATGTTCAGCCACTCCAATCCGGGCAAGTTTTCTGTGTTATCTTTTCACGTATGATCTTAACCAACCCCAAACAAAAGTATGGTTCACCTGCATCTTTTCTTTCAACGTAATGTTTTGTTCCTTAAAGCACAACCAGCAAACTAGGGAAGGGACTGCTTTTTCTTTATATTAACCAAGAACTCACCAATGCGTCATCCTTAGACCAGCATTCAAAATTTTGCACTGTTCATCCGGCCGATTATGATTTCTGCCAATAAGTGATAATTTCCCTCTAGATTTCAGGACAAGTTCGTGTTTTCTCTATCAAAAGCAACAAGGCAGTAAGTCGGGTGGGGTAGGCTATATGGATTCATACCTGCACCTGAATCCAAGCAGCGAGCTCGTGTTTTCCGGCTTTCTTCCAACACATTCTAGATTTTCCGGTGGCACCTTTTGTTAGTCTCTTTCTGCTTCGCAACTTCATTCGAAGATCTTTCCAAATGTCTTTCGTGTTTCCAAAAAGTTGTATTACAAAAGCAATTGATTTCTTGTATCCCACATTAAAATCATGAATCCTAACTCTTTTTTAAAAACATGCAACAAGGTTAAGATCAGAACCCTCTGTTCTTGACTTGGACATGAACCAAGGACCACCCCTTGAATTGGAATTGACGGTTCACACACAGTTAAAGTTGGATTAGTTTTTGGTTTTTGGTTTCAGCCAGAACGGCGGATATGGTTTATGGGCGAACTAGAACCGGCAGTTACAGACCCCTAGTCCCGGTTTGCACTGAACCTGCAAGGTCTATTCTTTGACCAGACATTTCACGAGTATATAGAACATGAAGCAATCACAAACCATATATACATACATAAAAGGAAAACCCATGAATGAGCAGGATCCTGTTTTCCTATATATATATAAAGGGTTTTAAAAAAAGAACAGAGGGCATCCTCTCTCTATATATATACACACACACACACATATATATAGTTCAACTCTCAGTCTCAATGCTGCAAGATGATTGAACAAATATCTGACCTTAGCAAGCCAGCTTTTCAAATATGTGTTGAGTATAATCTGACTAATGAGCGCGTGCCTGAGATTTATTACATGAGCAGGATGGCACCGTAACGGGCACTTCCTTTTCACCTCCCCTCGTTTGTTCTGAACCAGGACAAAACCAAAGATCGGCCAACCATCACCCTGGTTTAGTGATCTTATTTCAATCTGAACAGTTTTTCAAATATACAACCTGATCTGCTTCTATTATACAAGTTATAGAGGACGGTGAACCCTACTAAGTGCACTCAATTTTCTCATCAAAGGCACGAAGTCGGGTGTACCCGCAGGCCATCACACTGAGCTTGATGACGATGAACTAAAAGTGGTTGATTTCTCAAAACACCACACTTTGGACCACCAACTCAGATTATGATGAAGAATTTAGTTATACCTTCGCATTGCCATTTGAATTAGAATCACACAAGAATATGAATCCAATTCTCTCCAACGGCAGGCATTCCGAAGATTCGAAATGGATTCGCATCAGCTCTGCTAACATGGAACCCAGACTATCTCACCTACACAACGCCGGCATGCGGTAAACCGTGTAAGAACATAACCACCTTGTTTTAGTTGCCCTAACTCAAAGAAGCTGCAATGAGGCATGTGCTAACAGGTTCAGACATGGTGTCTTGAGTTCAGCTCGCCCGCCATCCTCTCGTTAACACAAACTGCAAAAACTAAGAGCAGAAGAATGTGACCAAAGACAATAATGTTCAAAATAAGAAGCAATTATTTCCCGGACCCACTCTAATCTAACGGAGTACATTAGAGACGGAGAAGCTACCAACCCTTAGTTTGCCTTCACCTTCTGATCTCAGATTGAAGGGTTCGCAGGTGCCGACCCTCATTGAACTCAAAACCTCAAGTGTGTAAAGGAAGAAGATCGATCATATTGTCTGCTCAAATGGCACACGGTGGTAGAAGTGACAAGGGATCATCCTGATCGATCATCAGCCACAGATGAGATCAAAGACGTTTAATTTCAGAACCCAGGGACTGAAAATTTGCACCTTATAAATTATCCATTTTAAGACAGGAATCGAAAGTTGTGATGCCTTTATCCATCAAAATGTGTTTGATTTTCCTTTGTGACACTCCTTACAGTGCACACAGACTAGCATTATAGAGCTGGTTTACACCACCAACATTAAAGCTACTTTAGGCTACATAGTTTGACAAACATAATCTCGAGCCTGCACCTGCATTTCTGTGTGTATGTGTGTGTGAGAGAGAGAGAGAGAGAACGTATTTCTGTCATCTTCATGGAGAAACAAATAATAAGGCCACTCAAGGAAGCAGCATAGTACTTCAACTCCTATTTTCCAACGGTCATGGTTCACCTATTCTTGAGAGACGCATATCCTCCCTCACCAGCATTAACTGCTCTAGGTCTCAACATATCCATGAACATGCTGCATATGCATTATTCAAGACACCCATGCAAGTTTACATTTACAACTGTCATTTTAACACACAACATACACGAGAGGAGAACGTCCTATGCTATACATCAACATGCCTAAGCAACGGAAACTTCCAAAGAGGATTTTGCAAGCCACAGCAAACCGAGGTCGTTCCTTTTCAGCACCAAGAATGTTTCCGCTCTTCCCATTTGATCGTATGAAACATCTTCAGTAAAACCCACTGCAGAAAGGATCTCCATGGGAGCTGAGGTGTAACCAGAGACACAGCAAAAGACATCAATGACAAAAAACACCTTTTGAACACCAAAATCCATCATTCTCATTTCAAAATATCTAGTACCTTTAAGATTCGCCACAAGTTTTTGGATAACAGGATTTCCCTGCAATTCAAATAAATTGCGTGTAAAGTCAGGGTCTTGACTCTTGACATTCAAAAGATTTAAAAACACTATGTAGATACACTTCTAAGAGCACTAGTTTAAGAGAGTACCTTCCGTAGACGCCTAAACTTGGTAGCATTAGGGTGCTCAATCACATTTCTGCAAGAGAACAGAATAAAAAGATGTTAGGTTCATTTAGATTATACATAAGACTCAGCACACGTAACAACACGACCAAAAGTGATTCATAATTCAGTAGCCTAGCCAAGTGAGGCAGCGAATAAAGTGTTGCCTGGGATAAGCCTACCTGGTGCATTAAACGTTCTGAATTTCTTACTGATTTAATTTTACAGTTCGACATCGAAGACAATCAAAAGAATCAAGGGCCCTCATAAAAAAGAAGAAACTCATCCCTATCTCCCAGTTGCTCAACAGTTCAACAGAATTAACCACAACAGAGCACTATTTCAAAATGTCCTTTATATTCTCTAACCCTCCCATGTTTTTCTGGACACTTTGGTTTCTAGACACTTTATTTAGTTCCTCTGCTGCTTTCTTATCGTTATCCATCTTATACCTTCGAAATTTCTAGGGTTGGTTGCAAGCAACATTGTTTATCATATTCAGCCTTTCCCTCGCACTGATATCAACAATGTATTTCATAACATATTTGACTATTTTGGACAAAAGCAAAATTAACTCAGACTCACCGAACAATCTTCAAAAGGGTTTGAAGGACTGAAGCAGCCTCAATGGGTGTGGTTTCAGATTTTAGCATATCAATGGCCTTTCCGAGACGAGTACAAATAACCGAAACTGGGTCCTGTATTCTTCTCAGTACTGGATCTTCATTCAACTTTCCTAAGTCATCTTCATTCTGTGCATTCATATTCACTTTAACTTGTTGATCAATTTCTGTGGTCAATGAGCTGGAAGTATGCTGCTCAGATAAATCATCTGGGTCTGGTTCATCCGTCTCATTTTCTACAGCAGAAACATTTAATTTCACAGCACCACGCATATGATTGTCACCAATGTAAATAGTGACATTTGTTTGAGAATCGCTATAGGTACCTGGCTGAACCAGCACTTGGGGTAGAGAATCATCTGGATCAGGCTCACAAGAAGAAAACTTTGCGAAAGGACCTTCGGGAGCATTTTGCAGAACATCAGGTACAAGATTCTGTGACTTGCGATCACCAGAATCATGAGATTTTCTATATTGCAGACTGCAGCCACTCTCCTTCAAATCATCTGGATCAGGTTCGCAATTTATAACTGGACATCCATCAGGCGTTTCAAGCAGCACCTCCATCTCTGAGCCCAAAGTCCCGTTTCCATGAGAATCATCAGGGTCTGGTTCTTGTTTCTTTGTTTCGTCATAGAAACCATGAAGTGTACCATCACGTTCCATCTTTGTCAAAACACCACTTTGTGTATCTGAAGCATGTGGGTTACCAAAATCCTCACTATCAATATGGTTATTTGTGCTACCATCCATTGATGTAGGGACAGCAGCACTCAAGAGCCGATTATAAGCTGCTTGAATGGAAGCTACACGAGCATTCAGTAGCTGATTAGAAGATTTAACACCAAGCTTGTAAGATTTAGGTTGTGTTTCATGAAGTCCCTCTTCATACTCATAAGTATAGGATTTCCCATGCCCAGCTAGTGTTTGACTTCTTGATTTTGTCCAGTCCAGACTAACAGCTTCCTGATTGAGCTGAGAAAAGAAGAATGAAATTAATGTTCATGAAGCTTGAAAATATGTATAATCTTTTGGAAAAGAAACTATACCTGTTTATCAAGCGCAAAAAAATTCTCATCGTGTTCTGAATACACCATATGAGCCTGAAAACAAAAGGAAAGGAAAACTAAGAAGCAGAAAATAATATTGTCAGAGACACAGGCATACACATTTTCAATAAAAGGCGTACAAGTTCATGTATCAAAGTTTTCTTGATACTCTCATACTTCCTGAAGCCCCTAAGGTCATCGGTTCGTAGGCGCAGTGAAATCTCCTCTCCGTGATTCTGTTCATTAGCATCATATCAAGAAAAGACGGTGAAACCAAAAGAAAGGCTTGGTGTAATGTCATTTACATTTTATAACATCAGTATATTTCAACCTTGTTGAACCCAAGAATACATTTAGGACTGACACCAACATAACCAACCGGCGCCATTTCTGTCATGACTCCTACCTGCCAGCGATGCTATAATAGAAAACAAAAAAAGTAAGTAATAGCCAATAAACAAAACAAAACAATCCAAGTACAATAAAGCGCCAAGTACCTTATTCATAATAGCAACAATGCCTGGATCGCTGGAAAGCATATGCATTTTTCTTAATGCTTCCGACGCAGGAGGATTCAACTGCATCAATGGAACAAAGAGTATAAAATGTCGATACTTAAAATGTAGGAGTAGAATGCTGCTCCATAGATGGAGTTGCAGCACCAGGAGGAGCATTTGAAAGCTTTTATTTTTCTATTTTTAATAGAATCAGGTATTGTGGTCTTGAAAAAGTGCATCAGATAATTTTGGGAGGAACTCTGAGTGCAGAGAATCCTTGCTAAATCATGCACTAGCCTAACTCTAATTATTAGTTTATGCACCCAGTTGTCAACAATTATAAATCACGATTATTGAAATTATCATAGTAATAAATCATTATCATAAAATAGTTGATACAAAAAGGACTAATGTAAGAGAAAAGCATGTTGCGGGTTAGAGCCTAAACTCAAAAGCATTAAAGTAGCAGTGCAAAACAGTAGGATAATGAACAGCAAGTTAGTCTAAGGTAAAATCACGAAGATGCAGTGAGTTTTTTGCAGCTTAACCAATAAATTTGTTAACTGTGTTCCTTGACCACATATAGCAGACCGTTGGCTATTAACGACTATTCTCATGTTCATTCCAAGGTAGTTTGGTCAATTGATAGTTTCATCCTTACAGTTATCTTTTGTAGCCATGTGTATCTTGGTGTGTTATATATATCAAATCAATAAAGGCAAATATCAAGAACTTACAAGTATGGACAGATTGGAGGCCTCCCAAGCACATTTTCGGTGTCTTCTCCCTGGCTGTTGTCACCTACTCTCTCTATCTTATTCACCTAATACACTTAACCCTAATCACCCTATTTATAAGTACAATCTAACTTGAATGACTAATTTACCCCTAATATTAATTAAGTACTACTAAATAGACATAGAGTATGAATAAGAACCACAACGAGTCTCCTATATGATCCATTACAATCTCTAATACTCTCCCTCAAGTTGGGTGAAAGATATTAAGAACACCCAACTTAGACAAAGTATCCTTGAGTGTAGCTTTAGTTAGTAAATCATCCTTTTGTTTTTCTAATTTAAGATACTCCAATTTGAATTCATGATTTGATATCTTCTCTTTGATGAAATAACAATCGATCTCTACGTGTTTAGTTCTTTCATGATATACTGGGTTTGAGGTCATCTGAATAGTTGCACTGTTATCACAATATAACGGTATATAGGCTGAATAGATTTAAATCCTAGTTCACATATCAATGAAGATACCTATCGTCTTTCACACATAGCATGAGCTACTGCTTTGTATTCAACTTCAGCTGTAGACGAGGTAATAACAATTTGTTTTTTACTCTTTCATGAGATAATATTATCACCAAGTAGTGTCCCACAGCCTGTGTCACAATATGCATAAGAATAAAGTTTAATACTCAATTTGTAGGATTTTGAATAAAGAAGTCTCATTCCAGGTATTGATTTGAGATATCGGAGAATTCTATATACAACTTCTATATGATTCTTGGTAGGAGAATGCATAAATCTGCTCATAATGCCCACAACATAAGTGATATCTGGATGAGTAATTATCAAGTATATAAGCTTGCCAACCAATTTCTGGTATTTGTGAATATTCTTGAAATCTTCACTATCTCTAATAAATAATTTTTTATTCACCTCCATTGGAGTATCGCTCTGTTTACAATCAAGCATATCTATTTCTTATAGTAGATCCATAGTGTACTTTCTCTGAGTTAGAAAGATACCTTGGTTGGAATATAACACCTCTATTCCCAAGAAATAATGAAGTCGACCCAAGTCTTTGAGGTCAAATAATTTATGAAAATTCCTTTTTAACCTTGATATTTCTTAAATGTCATCACTTATTACAATGATATCATCAACATAAACAGCAAACAACAACAACAACAACAACTAAGCCTTTTCTCATACTAGACGGGGTCGGTTACATGGATTCTTTGTTTCCATAGAGTTCTATCATGTGCCATTTTAGCAGGTAACTCAAAATAAGCTAGATCATTCTTTATTGTTTATATTCAACACTTTTGTAGTTGTCCTCTACCTCTTTTAATACTTTCCAAATTTAGTTTTTCATACCTTCTTAAAGGTTCTTCTTCTGATCTTCCTTCTATATGTCCAAACCATCTTAAACGATATTTTTTGCCACTCCTAATTTGTTTCTAATAACCTCATTATGTATACGGTCTTTTCTTATATAACCACTCATCCATCTCAACATCTTTATTTCTGTCACAGACATCTTTTGTACGTATTGATGGTTAACTGCCCAATACTCAGAACTATAAAACATGGCAGGCCTAATTGTTGCTCTATAATATTTACCTTTTAACTTTAATGGTATCTTCTTATCATAAAGAATACCTGATGCTCCTCTCTATTTGAACCAAGCAGCATTAATTATATGTGTAACATCTCCATTAATTCTTCCATCACTCTGAAAAATTGACCTTAGGTATTTAAAACTTTCCTGTTGAGGGATGCAATGTTTGCCAATTTTAATTTCTATGTCCTCTAAAGTAACCAAATGATCAAACTTACATTCCATATATTTTGTCTTTATTCTACTAAGTTGGAGGCCTTTGCTTTCTAATGCTTCTCTCCATAGTTCCAATTTTCTATTAACTTTTTCCTTAGACTCTTCCACAAACACAATGTCATCTCCAAATAACATGCACCAAGGCACTTCATCTTGAATATGTTTTGTTAACTCATCAACCACCATTATAAATAAGTATGGACTTAAAGTTGATCCTTGATGTAACCCAATATTAACTTCAAAGAAGTCTGTCATTCCTTCATAAGTCCTCACACATGTTTTTGCACCATTGTTCATGTCTCTTATAAGGTTAATGTATGTCAATGAGATACCTCTTTTTTCCAAGGTTCTCTAAAGAACCTCCCTCGGTATCCTATCGTAAGCTTTTTCTAAATCAATAAATATCATGTGAAGGTCTTTCTTTTTCGCTCTAAAATGTTCCATAAGAAGTCTCAAAAGGTGAATCGCTTCAACAGTAGATCTACCTGACATGAATCCAAATTGGTTCTCTGATACTTATACTTGTCTTAACCTACGTTCGATAATTCTTTCCCATAATTTCATAGTATGGCTCATTAACTTGACACCTCGATAATTCGCACAATTCTGAATGTCTCCCTTGTTCTTGTATATGGGTATAAGTATACTCGCTCTCCATTCCTCGGGCATCTTTTGGTTTCTCCATATTTCATTAAATAGTCTTGTGAGCCAGTGATTCCTATTTCTCCTAGTATTTTCCAAACTTCTATATGAATATTATTTGGTCCTACCGATTTACCCCCCTTTATATGTTTAAGAGCCTCTTTGACTTGATTCTTTTGAATACGTCGGTAGAAATTGTGGTTTATATACTTTTCTGATTTAGCTAACTCTTCTAAGCTAATCCTAACATCTTTATTTTCATTAAAAAGCTTATAAAAATAATTTTTCCATCTATTTCTTATATCATCATTTGCCACTAGAATTTTGTTCATCCTCGTCTTTGATGTATCTCACAGAATTAAGATCTTTAGTTTTCTTATCTCTAGATATAGCTATCCTAAAAATATCTCTTTCACCATCTTTTGAGTTGAGTTTTTTATATAAATCCTCCTAAATTTTAGCTTTTGCTTCACTGACAGCATTTTTCACTTCCTTCTTTGCTTTCTTATACGCCTATAAAGTTTCACTAGTTTTCTTCGCATAATGTAATTTATAACACTACAACAACAACTAAGCCTTTTCCCATACTAGACGGGGTCGGCTACATGGATTCTTTGTTTCCACAGATCCCTATCATGTGCCATGTTAGCAGTTAACTCCCAATAAGCTAGATCATTCTTTATTGTTTCTTTCCAACACTTTTGTGGTCGTCCTCTACCTCTTTTAGTACTTTCCAAATTTAGTTTTTCTAACCTTCTTACAGATTCTTCTTTTGATCTTCTTTCTATATGTCCCAACCATCTTAAACGATATTCTCTCATTTTATCCTCTATTGGTGTCACTCCTAATTTGTTTCTAATAACCTCATTATGAATACGGTCTTTTCTTGTATGACCACTCATCCATCTCAACATCTTCATTTCTGTCACAGACATCTTTTGTACATGTTGATGATTAACTGCCCAACACTCATAACCATAAAACATGATAGGCCTAATTGTTGTGCTATAATATTTACCTTTTAATTTTAATGGTATCTTCTTATCACAAAGAATACCTGATACTCCTCTCCATTTTAACCAACCAGCATTAATTCTATGTGTAACATCTCCATCAATTCTTCCATCACTCTGAAAAATTGACCCTAGGTATTTAAAACTTTCCTTTGGGGGAATGCAATGTGTGCCAATTTTAATTTCCATGTCCTCTGAAGTAACCAAATGATCAAACTTACATTCCATATATTCTATCTTTGTTCTACTAAGTCGGAGGCCTTTGCTTTCTAATGTTTCTCTCCATAGTTCCAATTTTCTATTAACTTTTTCCTTAGACTCCTCCACTAATACAATGTCATCTGCAAATAACATACACCAAGGTACTTCATCTTGAATATGTTTTGTTAACTCATCCATCACCATTATAAATAAGTATGGACTTAAAGTTGATCCTTGATGTAATCCAATATTAACTTCAAAGAAGTCTGTCGTTCCTTCATGAGTCCTCACACATGTTTTTGCACCATCATACATGTCTCTCATAAGGTTAATATATGTCAATGGGATACCTCTTTTTTTCAAAGTTCTCCAAAGAACCTCCCTCGGTACCCTATCATAAGCTTTTTCTAGATCAATAAATATCATGTAAAGGTCTTTCTTTTTTGCTCTAAAATGTTCCATAAGACGTCTCAAAAGGTGAATCGCTTCAATAGTAGATCTGACTCACATGAATCCAAATTGGTTCTCTGTTGTATTTGATACTTGTCTTAACCTACTTTCGATAATTCTTTCCCATAATTTCATAGTATGACTCATTAACTTGATATCTTGATAATTTGCACAATTTTGAATGTCTCCCTTGTTCTTTATAACACTAAATAGATAATTTTGTACCTTTCTTAAAAAATAAAGTATGGTCATTTATGCTTCTTTTATACCCCAAGCTGCATACTACCTCACTGAATTTCTCGAACCAAGCTCTTGGTGACTGTTTTAGCCCATAGATAGCTTTGTTCAATTTGCAAACTCTATCATCAGATGATTTAATATTCATCCCAGGAAGAAGCTTCATAAATACTTGTTTATTCAATTGGAAGAAAGCTTCATTACGATATCGCATTGAACTCATCAAACACATCAAGCATCATACATGGTGGCAGAAAGGGTGTACCGACTTTAAATGCCATTACAAAAATGTGAAATGAAGGCTTTAGATTTAAATGTAACTATGAAGTAGTTTTCACAGTGTGCTGGTAAAAGACATGTAAACCTTAGATTGATGACAAACGAACATGTGAGGTAGCAAGGATTTAAAGCTTGTGGTCTGGTAGTTACCTCAAGATTACCATAGCCATTCAGCCTAAGCTTTGAGTGCTCTTCTGAGAAAGGATGAACTAGTTTGGAACCTTTACTACCTGGACATGGAATGAATAATTTTAGTGTATCTGGTCTGACATTAGTCAGTTTCTTGAATCCAACATCTTCCAAAGTTGCATTTGAGGGAATCTCCACATTCAATTGGCTTCCTCTCCAAGTAACAGAGATGCTGACAACCGTTCCTTCTTCTGCCATGACTTGTAAAAGCACTGAGAAAGTAACAAATAAAACACCTTTCAGTCACTTTTGAATAATCTCTTCCGCATAGTTTTACTATAAGAGAAGAGAATATAAATAAATGCACACAACAATCAGATTCTCATAAGATCACCATAGAAGCAACCTGCCCATACCACAAAATTGACAAACAGAGACTAATTATTATTCTTAAATATCAAGAGCCCAGCAGTCTATGTAACAGGTATACTTCAGACTCAAAATTGAATAGCCAAATAAGTTACTTATGTTTCTGAAAATGTTGAACTCAATATCCTTTCATTGTCTCCTTTTAATTTGTCGTAGAAGAATGTGTGAGGATGATGAAAGTCTTTAAGGTGACTTTGTCCAATATCAATTAGTATGTACTCTACAATCTCTTCGGAAGAGTCTATGCTAGTCCTGGTTAATAACTGTCATTTAAGTGCTCCAGTGTGTCATGAAAAATCCACACTCAATCATAATTTGAATAAAATAATGAATGATTCACTCCTTTTTGTTTTGTTATCTTTGAACTTTTTTGGTGCGCTTACTCCTTTGCTAATGCCTACTTGGTTATCCTTGATGGAGGAAGCAAGTTCTTGCTCTTAACCTCCTCATTGCTGGTTTGGAGGTAGCAAGTTCTTACTGATGTACCTATGATCTTTGCAGTGAGGTTCACCTAGTCCTTTCTTTACCATGTCTCTCGTATTAATTCATTTTTTCTTCCTCTTGGTCTGGCTTTAAAGTCAGCCCTTTCTTGTTCCTTGAAGAGAAGAACAATCCATTAACCAAAATGAAAAACAGAGTACATCAGACTCGCCCTCACAAACCTAGCCAGTTGGCGTAAGCGTTATTTCCAATCTACTTATAGAAAGAGAAACAGATGTAACGACGGTCAAGTTATCATAACAAGCACCATCCCGCCCGGTTGGCATCAACTCGATCTCCCAGCTATTTATTGAAAAAGGAGTATGTATGAGGAAGTGAATCATTAGAACAATAACAATAGAAGAAAACTGTCGTCGATTAAACGTACGACACTCTTCAGCATCATTGAATTGAATCTCCTTAAATAAAAAAGCTGAAATTTTAATTCTGCAGATATTCCAGAAACGCAATCACCTTACGTGCGTAACCGAAAGGAAATAACAAACGGTGTAAAAGTTTTCTTCCATTTAACAACTACCATTAACACCCTCCAGTTCATATAACAAACGTACTCCTCCGAATTAAAACGCCCTAAAACCAATTAATCAATTGTGTGTGTGTGTGTGCGCGCGCGAGAGAGAGAGAGAGTCACCTGTATGTGACGCGTATCCGATCTTGTTGCCCTTCTCTGGGCTTCTCTTTCGCTGGAATAAGGTGCCGCAGATTTTTCTTGGAATCTTCCTTCGGCTCTCTGGAATCTTCGGTTCCTCCCGGCCGCGAAAATGAATCCGAATAGACTTTTTCCGCAAGAAAACTTGCCAGGAGAAAGGGATTCACCGTTGGAACATATGCTACAGCGACCATTTGTAAACGAAATTTTATTTTTCTGAGGAAAATAAAGAATATATATGTATATATATATATATATAGCACGTTAGCTCGAACTGGTAGGGCTCTTTGGCTCGCTGACGCAGTCAAGTGTGTTCTATCAAGAAAACTGGATTCCTAAATTAAGTTAATAGAGAAAAGGTTCGATGAGATAAGAATGAGATACATTTAAAGCGGTTTGAAAAAGACAATGGCACAAAGTATGAAATTTTTTATGATAAACAATTTAGAATCCTTTAAAACATTTGAAAAAAACACTTTTTCAATGAAGAAAATTAAATTATTGAGAAAGTTGTTAGAAAAAGTTGATGAGACGCAACAAGAATACATAGTTAAGTGGTTTGGAAAAGACAATTGCACAAAGTAAGAAATTTTTTATGTTAAACAACTTACTATAGAAAGAAAAAGGCCTCTAAAGCATTTGGAAGAGGACAATATCTTGAGGTTTAGATATTATTTAATTTGATCCTTCTAGCTTAAAAACATCGTTGCAATACTATATGATTTTTGTTGCCTATCAATCAGTTCAATCATGTTAAAGATGTTACTTGGAAATGACACGAAAAATAAATTTACAAACTCGGGGTGATTTAGTTGCTAACTCCACAACCACATCATTATTAATATTATTAAATTTAGCATACAAAATAATAATAATTTAAAAAATTAATATTTAAATATAAGTTAATATGATAAGTTATATTCATGTGACAAATAACATGTATTTTAATAAATTAATATACATTACCGTGACGAGTGATGTGGTAATTGATATGTCACGTTAAATTAAAGGTAACAACATTAATTATTTGTTATTAGTTTGATAAATAATAAAAGCCATAAGATAGCTGAACTTTTCCAAACCAAACTGGTGAAAATGAAAAACGGTGAAACCACATGATAATTTTGTCAAATTCTTCTTATGATATAATATGCTAGCTTGATGAACACTGAGTCTCACAGATGACCCGTTTAGTGTGGGGAAAAGGTTTGGCCTTTGGTTTTGGTAATTATCATTTGATATTATGGCCACTGAGAGTCTCCATGCTAACCAGTTCTCGATTGCATGTCAGTGAAACTTCTGCACAAACCTGCCGGAATTGCTTGAAGGGGTGCCGAGTCCATAAACAAGTTCTTTGTTCGAAGGTGGTTCCCTACTTTCTTCACAGAGGTTCTACCAGTTCTTGGTGGCTTCCATGGCCATCAAGTCATTGCCGGATGCTTCGGCCGGCATATTGGATCCTCAAATCGCAGTAGAGAGGTATCCATCATAATCTGCCATCTCAGTTTCTGGAAGCAAGAGATCAGAATGACTCCTGCCCACTTGTGAAATGAATTTCTCCATTAGGTTTCCTGTCATACAAACTACATAATACTGATATTTGTGAACAGTATTCACCATCTCCATCCATCAAAGTGTCCTTGATTGATGCACAAAGATCAATAGCTCATCAGTTATACGAGATATAACTCACATGTTGGAGATTATGAATTCAATACCCGAGGCATGCATCTGGCTTCAGACTCCCCAATAGCTAAAGAAGATGCCCTTAATTGTTACTGGTCCCCGACTACATGAAACAGTCGATGTTCACAATCCAAGTTTGTGCTTCAGTGACAGTAAATGATGGCACGAGGTATCTGTAAACAAAGCTAAATACATTTATCTCATCTGGTTCTTAGAATCACGCCATATCATGAGCTCCAAATCTTGCAGATATCGCCAAAAGATCCGTCTCCAACACCTCTACAGCCATTTTTCGCTCAATTTGCAGTTAAACAACCATTGCAATTCTATGTAGTAGTGATACCCTGAACGGGCGAGTGCAACCAGCATGACGACAGTTCAACCAACAAAAACTTAAATGTCATGATAGCTTCTCAAACACAGAACACGAAAACAGTAACTTGAACAAGAACAATCTACAGTCCTCACAACAGTATATACACTCTCCACTTGATCTTCGCCATTCTAAGTACAAAATTCTTTGTTTATCACAACAAAAATATATTGAAAGTCATCAGTCAGTAAGGAAGATCCCCTTCTGGAAGGTCCCAATTATCATCTTCATCATCTGGAGTCAACTTTGAAAGAGAAGAGTCTTCTGTCAATGTTGATGGTGATGGCTTTGGTGGTGCTGGCCGCCTGCATATGTGATTTAACTCATTAATCACCTCAATTCCCATGACAGAAAAACAAAAGCAGCTAACTACAAAAAAAAAAAGCATGGGAAAATTATCAAATCTTAGGAAAGAATCTTTAGTAACTCTACACATTGTACTTCAAAATCAGAACAAAAAAGTTAAGATAGTTATACAATGACCAGTACAATGACCAGAGAACTACAAGCATGGGAGCAAAGATGCACGTCTCGTAGCGTTATTTCCCTTCATTTAAGTTCTCATTCAAGAACAGCTTTGCTCATACAGACAGGAGAGAAAAGGAGTAATTTCCACCAATCACAACAGATCCGCAATTCATGCTATCAATAATCAACAAATCACAAAAACAATCAACGATAAATAATACCAATATGTAAACATTCTAAGACAAATGATGATCATCTCATCATACAATCGAACAACTTGTTTTAATAAAGAATATCGTTGGAGTGTAACACAAAAAGTAACTGTTCAATAAAAAATTAATAGATTCAAAACAAGCATCTACAGCTGCTCATACAGGATTCTTGCAACTCATCCACCACCTCAACCGCATGCTTCAATCCAGGTACACATTCAAAAGCAACTTTGAAAGGCAAAGTTGGCTGAACCTTAAGATTTCCATCCAATCAATATGAACAAATCATAATTCAACTTAATATCAATGAATTGAAATTTTCTCAGATGGTTGTAATATGATTTAGTAACCGAATTAAGCCTGCTAAATTTGGAACAAGATTGGGGTTCTAAGTTATAATTCTTGATGAAGTATCAAGAGGCCCATTTTGTCAAATCCTATCGAGCACAGATCATGAATTATTTTACACATAAGAGGCTCCTTCCTACAGAATCATTATTCGCGGTTGTTGTCCTTTTCCAGAGATAGCCATCTCATGCAGAAAGTCATAAGGGTTAAAGATGAGTAAAAACTAAGGCTGGAGGCAGAGATGAATGACCGCGGCGATGATATATCCTATGGTGGACACCCAAATACCAGAAGGCCAACAGCCAGTAGAAGCAGCAGCTAAATATCTGAGAATGTCCTCTGATTGGAAATGTTCTTTTTTCAGAAAAATGAGATAGTCATCTCATGCAAGAACCAAAAAGATAAAAGATGACTAGATACTACGGCTGGACTGACAGATGAATGACTACGGTGGGGATGCATTCCATGGTACCCAAATACCATATGGCCGACCACCATTAGAAGCAACAGCCAAGTATCTAATGAATGTCTCTGTAGCTCGAAATGGTCTTTCTCGGAAAAATGAATGCTGACACTTAGATGTAATGATAATCTGATGTTAACATCAAAAATATCGGTTAGACACCATGGCTTCAACACAGGCTGCTGCTCCATCGTATCTGTCCTTTATAAAGCTGAGATGCATAGAGGTAACCAGAATTATTTGAGACAAAGAAACCAAACAAAAAGGAAGAAGAAAGTGGCCGAGAAAGAAGAAGAGGGAACTGATTTCTCAAACTTGTTAAGAAAAATCAACGGTTCCCCTCCTTTAGAGCATCATACTTTGCTGTGCATCTAGTTTTCAAGGCCCCATCTAACAACCATAAAATTGATTCTTGCTTGTCGAAGGCATGTTAAACTAAACAAAGATGTAAAACCCAATCTCACTAATCTAATACCAACGAAGAAGAAGAATAAGATCTGATGGCATGAAGACTTGTGTCTACGATGATAAGCTCAGACTGATCCACGACGATCAAAACTAAAAATTGTAAGTAATCTGCCGGTGATTTGTGCCACTGCCACGTACCAATCTCTGATACGTAACAACGTTGTACAGGGTGAATGATGACTATTTCAGAATGATGTGTTGGCTTTCACTGCTTTATCCAACAAGGACATCTCGAACAATCATATGAACAGGGAACACACTCTAAAAACAGTTTAAACCCTATCTAATAAGTGACCATTAGTATTGGAACTGCAAGTCTGCTACCCGCTCCCTTGTGTTAAGTGGTATGTATAATCAAGAAAACCAGAAACTGCATTCTAGTAATTACCGAACAATACACCCAGTGTCACGAAAAAACTTGTGTTATTAGAGATAATGATCATGTATACTGTATGAGTTCAAGCAGAGATCTGCCAGACCACCTGAGTCTTTGTTCAGAAATCCCCTCCTCTCCCATCAAAGCCTGCATGTCGATTTTCCTTGCTCCGTTTCATCTGTATGTTACAAGACATCCTCCCGATTGCATAACGTGAATAATTACGAATCATATCACACTCATACTTGGCAAGTTGGCCTCTATCATCAGCAATACAATATCCAGATGAAACCATACAAATTCACCCATAGGAAGCAACTACTCACGGCAACAATGAATCAGGGAAGCAGATATAAACGAAAACAATAAGAGTAATCATACTTGCGGCGGTTGCGGCGGCCGGCCTCTCGAGCCTTCCTCTTCTTGACGTCCTGCTGGTTCTCGAAGAACCTCCGACGCTTGCACTCCTTGATGATCCCGGCCCTAGACACCTCCCTCCTGAAACGCCGCAGCAGAGACTCCTCCGGCTCGTTCTCCCCAACCACAATCTGCACGTTGTAGGCTGCCCGAGCCACACCACTGAAGCGGTCGGTGCCCCATAACGAGTTGAGCGCAGAGGGGGCCTGCTGCCGTCCGACGCAGAGCCCGGCGCTCTTCACCTGATGGAGAAAAGATGTGCGAAGGATGAATGGTGGGTTGTTGGCAGATAGACGGAGGGTGGTGTTATTGTGAAGACGAGAAGAAGGGGGCAGAGTTAGACGGGAAAGCTGAGTGCTTAGCGAAGCCGCCATTGATGTTCTCCGCCTGCGGGCCAACTGCTGTCAAATAGAGATGGCAATATTGACCCGACCCGTGCATTCCCGGGGAGGGAACACCCAACCCGTATAGGAATGAGGTTTAGACTCGAGAGAGAGAGAGAGAGAGAGAGAGAGAGAGAGAGAGAGAGCTGGATGTATATAAATTTTCATCAAAACATTTTCATCCTTCGACTTTTTTAATAGTAGTGAAAATTTAAATCAAATGAATGTATTAAATATAAAATAATTCAAATTTCTATGATCAATCTAAAAAATCAAATGATGAAAATGATGGTGCTAAGATGCATTATGTAGCTACGACATCTTATATATATAACTTTTATTGATGATATTTATTCTTTTTTTTCAAACAAGCAAGAGTTAGACATACTACTATTAGATGTGCAAAGTCCAGCTATTGAACTCGAGACCTTCAATTGAATCCTTTTCTAGTCAACGCGCTAGCCAGGGTAGTCTTTGCGACTTTTCTTGCTTCTTATGACTCTCAAGTCGAAGGTCATGAGTTCGAGACAGAGGGTGTGTCTCTCTTGCTTCGGCCTCCCCCGTTGTACCCCAAAGAAATCATGTTTGGATTATTCACATTTCTGTGTGGAATTTTCATCTTCCTAGACCAACAAAACCACAATATTCAGGAGAGAAGACAATATCATAACTGTTCTGCTCGGTGGCATTGAACTGTTGAGAATTCTTAGGATCAAAGGTTCATTTCAGTTGATTCTTGAGAAACCTTTCGACACATCTGAAATAATACAGTCTTGTTTGATCCAAAAGCTTCTGTCAGGAAAGAAGCAATGGCTTCATCAAAGATTTCTCACAATTATGGGTTGTTTACAAATCATACATAACCATGACTTCATGAGCACTCATTGTACAGTTTTACTAGAGCGAAAACTTGATTGACCATTCATTATCTTTTGTCAAACAATGTCTACCACGAGAAGAAAGATGATCAAATTAAGAAGTATTAGCCAAAAAAGTTAATCGAAAAGCAGAATGAATGGTAGAAAATAGTGGCGTTGGTTCCAAATGGACAACAAATGGTCTCCCACATGGATTTGAAAAGTATTAGTCCTCAAACCTTTTTCGTTATTGCATTGATGCTTTACTCCATTAGTTTAGGCGTTGAGCGTGGTGCTTCCTTTTTCTCCCTTCTCTTTTTCCTTCATTTTTATTGTCCAAACAGGAAAGTGGCCTCTCTCTCTCTCTCTCTCTCTCGTACACACACAAGAAAAGGTTTGGTCTAATAGAGGACAACCCAATGATGTTGCCCTTACACCAGAGAAAGGGAGAGAACTAAACCAACGACGATGATGGAAGAAACAGCGAGTTTTCACAACACCAAGAAACAGAGTCCCTTTAGAAGAATGAAGTGGGTGGAGAAGCTTGGGATCAGAAAGGAGTACTCCATGTATTTCTTAGCCATCTTCAGAAACCCATTAATGAAATTCAGGTGTCTCCGTGCCACTGCAGCCATCTCCTCCCCGTCTTCTTCTTCTTCTGAAGCCGACGACGATGACGAACAAGAAAATGAAGATTCGCAGTCAGAAGATAACGATAACAAGGAGGTATCTGAGGTTGGTGGTGGTCTCTCTTCTCCTCAGGATAAGATTGTGCTCATGAGATGCAAGTCTGCACCTGCAAAAGGATGGTGGTCTAACGGCGATGATGCAAAAGAGAAGGCTGAGACTAGCAATGTAGAATCTAAGGATAGCGAAAGGCGTATACTAATGAGTTATGCGCCGGATTTCTTCATGGTCTCGCCGGAAATCGCAAAGGAGATGTTGCCCCGCAGGTCGGTTTCGATCTATATGCACAAGAGTCGTAGTTTCAGGAGATGACACACATTGTGTATCTCATTTTAATCTCAATCTCTTTTCCTCCATGAGGAGTGTTTTCATTGTCCTTTGGCTAGTTTTGGTGGCAGATTGTTCAGAGATATGTGGGCGTGCATTTAGGGAATCCAAACAAACAGAGAAACCTTAGAAGGGATCTACATGTTTGGTAGCAGGAAAAGGTAATGAAAATCTAAATAAATGTTTTTGATAAAATCAGGGAGTTGCCAAAGTATGGATGTTGCTTGCTACTCTCAAATTTTCAAATTATGCCTGTTTCATTCATCTGCTAATGGGTGCTCTTTGCTTCCATCTCCACAATCTTGATTGAATAACGGAGTCCACGCTAGTGAAGGGGTATATCATACATAATACACTGTTTGGAGAATTTAGCTTAAGAGTGTAACATTATACGACTTATAGCAGCATGGGGAGGACGTTCTGCACAGTGAGATTAGCAAAGATGCTGTTCATCTTCTCGGTGGGGTGGATGGAATCCCAAAACACGTACTTGTCGGCATCGTCACATGTGAAAGGGCTGTACTTGTTGCATAGGTATCCCATTTCAAACAGCCCTGTGGAACAGCACGCAACAGAAGCTACCTCAAATCCTGACCAAGCAAAAGGAAATTATATGAATTTAAGATTCCCAAAATAAACTTTTTTTCTTCAAAAAGAATTGTAATTGAGTATTTCAATCTAGAGTTTGGTCTGTGAAAATTGAATTTGGATTCATATCCATGGAGAAGCTGATCAATAAAGAGCGATAACTTCTGCAGTGGCGGATCTACATTGAGCAGGTCCTATAATTTCGAAAATCAACTTAGCTCATGGTGGAATCCATAGGTAATTCGTCTCACC
This sequence comes from Brasenia schreberi, assembly GCA_036023115.1. Taxonomy (NCBI): domain Eukaryota; kingdom Viridiplantae; phylum Streptophyta; class Magnoliopsida; order Nymphaeales; family Cabombaceae; genus Brasenia; species Brasenia schreberi. The sequence goes on from JAYKKT010000082.1 coordinate 23,431,728, forward strand.
CGAAACCATTCAAGAGGCTATTCACCCGACCCCAAAAGAGTTTCTAGATCTGCCAGCATTTTTCATTTGTTACCCAAGAAAACGTATGAAAATTTAGATGATTACATGTTTGATATGGGGAAGCAATCTAGTTTTCTTCTTTCACATGGAAGGAGGCGAGTATAAGGTCTTTCACATAAAAAAGTAGTGAGAAAGGAAAAGCTTTGGGCCACCCCCAACATCCCAAATTCATCAAAAGACAAATTAACTGTTGTGAAGCTGACTCTTACCATATACAACTGACAATCGAACCCCTGACCTACGGTAGGGGCCGACCAGGTCCAGTCTCCTATCATTGCACTAAGACTTGGTTAGTTCCTCCCGAACCTGGATCCATAACGAGTCGGCCTCTATCAGATTCCTGTTCTGAGTCCAGTTCCAGTTTAGGTTCGAGTTGTTTGAAGAAACAATGAAAGAAAAGTGGGATTTTGGAACTGGAACCAAAACAGAACTTGGATTCTGGTTCTAGTTATGGTTTGGTTTCCCTATAGGTGATTTAGGAGAGGGGTTGAGTCCCTTAGGGGATGCTTGATTGCAAGGTCAGGACTATGGAACTAGAACTCCAATTCCCGTCATAGCCTGTGTTTGATTATGACCGAAATTGGAACTATAGTTTTAGTTCTGCAATCACAGGCCTCGTAATCAAACACCCCCTTAGACATTAGTCCAATTTCACTGGTTCCAGACGCAGTTTTGGTCGGGTTCAATGGACGGGGCCAGATCCAAACCAGCCACCTTGAACTGCACTATACCATTCTTGGGCCCTTGCATTCCTATTCACTTTACTTCTCATAGGAAAATTTGTCACCATGAAGTTTTCTTATCACTGTACTTAAAAAGGAGTTCTCAAAGAACTTTTATCACATGAATACGCAAAGGATGACTCCGACACATCTCTCTTTCACCAATTTTCGCTGAAATTAATTTGAAACGTGGCAGGACACGTGCCCGAGGTGAAGTATCCCTGTGACATTGATCATACTCAAACCCAGCTTGCAAACCTGGTTAGATACATATTTGCCCGGGAAAGAAAGAACAAGAAGAGGAAGAGTTAAGATGATCAATGAAAATTGAACTCACCATATGAATTCGGGTTCTGGATCGCTTGCAAAAGCGTATCGTAAGGGTTCCAAAGCATGAGTCTGAAGCCCTGTAGTCGACAACCGAGCTCATTAACCATGATCTCCAATTTGGCATTGAAATCCAAGGCCACATTGTTGTACTCCTCAATGCAATTTCCTCCATTCAAGATATTAGTGGTTCTTTCCAATGGCAAACAGCCCATGGGACCAAGCCCAGTGAGAACCATTCTCCGTGCACCCAAGCGGTACAGGGTCCCGATGAACCCAGCTGCAATTTCCACAAGAAAGTCCTCGAACCCGTCGACAGTGAGTTCCGACGATCGCTTCTGAAGAAGATAGTAATTCTCAAGGAAGTCATTGGTCCCTATGCTGATCAGATACAGTGCTTCTTTGATGGTTCTCCTGGCCTTCTCCTTCCCTAAGTAGTCTATTAGACGCCTTTGGTATTCTTTGAAGAACTCTACCTCCTTCCACAGTGGAACTACATTCTGTTAACACGAAGAAACAAACAAAGTCTGGTTTGTGATGTTAATTTATCTGAAATATGGAATCTCATGCTGAATCGGGTTAGTTGGATTAGGTAATGAAAACCATATCCAAATATGTTTTAGATTTTGTTACTAGCTTCTTATAATGAAAAATAATATTCGATGGAAATTGGTTATAAAAATGTGATTTTCCAAATGGCCCTTCATATTTTTATGCTGGTCGAACCTCATACCTCTTTATTATAGCTAAATAAACTGAATTTGGGAAACGATTATATTAAAAGAATTACATGGGCCATATCATCAACGCGTGCACCAAAAATCTACAATTAATAGAAGATGTTGAAATAGATGTGCCAACAGAAAGAAAGTACGTGTAATAAAGTTATCAGAAAATAAAAGAAACATGCTTAAGATGGTTTCGATAGTCCAAAGAAGAGGTAGTAGACTTAGTGAGGGTGAAGGATTGGATTTGGTTTGATATGATCCAAACCCGTACTATTTATGCCCCTGCTTGTACTTAAATGAATATAGCCTTGATTGTGAACTAGCATGGTAGTTGGAATATGAATAAGAGTTAATTGTTAATATAGCATCAAGAAAGTTGGAGGATGAAAATTATTTGTGCATAAATTTCATTTAAATCAATTTCAATCATTTGATTAATTATTTGATTAAGATTAAGATGCTAAGTTTGAAAATCAAAAGTGAAAAAATATATCAAATTTTAACAAGTACTTGATTGTCTCCTTTTATATTTCACTTTTGTTTTTCAATCTCTCCTGTCACTCAATCCATTGATTGAAATTGATTCGGCTAAAGTTTGTATTCACAATTTCGCATAGCATTAGATCGAGCTCCACGATATCAAATCATTCATACAAGCGCTATCTAGTGTGAGAATACTCGTTTTTGGAAGGAGCAACTCAATCAAAGTGGCTGTTTTAATGGGCAGACATCAGTGGACACGATTTTCTCTTTTTCCTTGGCATAATACGTCGAGTCATTATATATACGTACTATGAGATCACCACCGTCCACATCCTTCATCGCTCAACCCCAAAACGATTGGACCCAGGGGATAAGAAGGCGATGATGTCAAAGCACCAAAATGTCGTGATTCGGCACAGGACAATCAAATTGTGAAGCATAAGCAGCTCCATGATTCTGATACAAGTTCCAACGACGCACCAAGAACGGTAACTTACCAGCACGTCGGAGGTGGCATTGTCGTAACCGGTTCCGGCTGACGCGAAGCTCACTCCGGTGGCGAAATCACCAATGCCATACATCGGATCCAAATACGCTGGGATCGCCGGTTTGAGCCCCAGCATCTCGCTAATGAAGTCAGTGGCGAGCCTCCCGTTGGAAAACCGTCCAGTCGCTATGCCATCGAAGAAATCCCGGCCGTAAGGCTCGAAATCACTCTTGAGCAGGGTGTCTATCTGATTATTGTTGCCGGGGTCTACCGTAGAGTCTCCAAACACGATCAACGCTGGCACCTTCACTGCAATGCAGATGGCCGTAGACATGGTCACCAAAAGGATCCATAAGAGAAGCTTAGTAACCAAGCTGGCCTTCGACATCTTTACAAACTAAATATTCCAAGGATTTCAAATGCATGTGACTCTCAGAGCGTGTCTCCCCTCGTAAACAATCAGCTATAAACTGGTTAGTTACCAGCTATAAATGAAAGATCGAAAGCTGTGAAGATGGTAGCTTTCTCTTGGAGAACCCAAGAGAATGCCAACTTGCACCCACCATTGAGTATTCAATTGCCAGACTAGAACCAGAAAAAAGAGACCAGATCAAAGAAGTTTAGATGCATGGTCGTAGTTGGTTACCAGCATTCATGAATTCTTACCTAATAAGCCGGGCATTATCTCAGTATGGTGTTATCGGCTGCATCTGCGGAGAGATCCGCTACAGTGTTGTTATCGCATCTGCAGAGAGATCCGTTACAGTGTTGGAATCGTACTTATATGACCCATTTAGTGATCATATAAAATATACACTGTACATCTACGGTTGATATGTAATAAGCCCCACTATCGTGATGCAAAAAAAAAAACTGTCGATCAATAATAACTGACTACATGAGACTCATGATTGAATCTCTGGCAAGATTTGACAGCGAGCCGGGGGAGAAGAGGTAGCAGTAAAAGCTGAAAGGCTCCCCTCGGGTGGAGGTAAAGAGGAAACAGAAGATGCGGTTGGGATTTTGATACGAGTGAAATGCAGGTGGCATTTGGAGCTGGAATTAATGGGCTGAAACGTTGATTGCATGCTTGTTTTGGGAGTTCCATATAGGTGAAAGGGGACTTGTCAATATTTCAAACAACCATTCCCACCGTCCATCGATCTTACCGCACCTATGTGAAAATTCCGGTGTCACGACCATTTATCACGGCATGAATATGGACAATGAGGATGTTCCGGCGGAGAGAACAGTTGATCGCTTGTGATTTTAGTTGAAATTTTGAACGATCTAGTTAAGTTGGTGCGATATGTAGTTGGAAAGTTCAATATTGACTAGTACACAGCAAGTTTTAAACCGAATTTAGAAAATTATGTATATATTGGTAAGGATAATTTTTAGTAGCACTTACACATTTGTAAGGATATTATTATTACGTTAAAATGTAATTTATTTTTTAAAATATATAGTAAATGCTTTATTTTAATTGTCTAGTAAAAATAATAAAACTTGGTTTATGAGAGTCTTTGTGCACCACATCATATTTGTATGCCTCAGACACAGGGATGGCAATATTCACCCAACCCAAGTGAAACGGGCGGGAAATACCCGGCCCTTTCTAATTCGGGTTCATCTATGGGATAAGATGCTTTATCCATATCTGACCCGATACTTACTCCCACTTATTTTTTTTTAAATATATATATATATATATATATATATATATATATATATGTAGGGGTGAGCATTATTCGGATATAACGGAATAATCGAATTGAATGGAACCAAAATTTCTATTTCAGTTCGGTTTCAGTTTGAACTTTTTAAAAAAATTGGTTATTCAGTTAAGTTGAAAACCGAATAAACTGAATATATATATATATGTGTGTGTGTGTGTTTATGTATGTATATATGCATATACATATATATGTGTGTATATGTTTATATATGTACATATGCATATATATACATATACATACATATATCTATATATAATATATACAAATATACATATATACATATGTGTATATAGTGTATATTTATATATACATAAATGCACATATATACATACACCTACACATACTTATATATATAATACATATACTGATATACATATATATATATATACATGTACATATAAACATGTGCATATAGTGTATATATTTAAAATATATACATGCACATATATATATACATATATATATATATATATATATATATATATATATATATATATATATATATATATATATGAAGAAAGAGAAATAGAAAGAAAAAGAGAGAGAATTCAGTCATCGAAGGCAAACCGAATAAGAGAATCAAACCGGTTTGGATTTGGTTTTCGGAATCCTAAAGAATTCGGTTTCAGCTATTACGGTTCAGTTCGGTTGGTTGTATATGTATTTATGTGTTTTATATTTATGTATGTATGCATGTATATATATATATATATATACATATATATATATATACATGTATATGTATGTATAAATATGTATAGCACAAATGTATAACCCGTTTTTGCCCAATATCTATCTTGTACCTGTTGAGGAAAAGAGAACCTGTACCCACCCCATTAAGGTTAGGGTTGGGCTGGGTATGGGTATACCAGTCTGTGACCCGATGTTGCCATCCCTACTCAGACAGCAAGCTTGAGACCTCAAAGAGACCTAAACTTGGATTAGTGCGCTTATACAGCTCTACCTCTCTCACTGTTGAGGCCCGTCTCGTCTCTCACTTTGTGGACATCAGGCTTCTAGCATGCCATCATCGACAGTGGTAATGGATATAACGAGTAAAATATATCATAATCTTATATATATATATATATACACACACATTAGAAACCAAAAAAACATTATAATTTTGCTTAAAATAAGTAAGGATGTTTTGCCAAACCATCGAATAAGGAGTAATGAAATAAATAAATAAAGATAATCATTTTTTAAAGACATTTAAACAAGGGGATCACCAATCAGTGGTATAAGCTGGGTCATTGCAGACTCCTACCAGATGTGGTCTTGGGTATAGAACACCTGACCTTGTGTAAAGAAGAACACCATAGCCAGTGAGCTACGCCCCTTTTCTTGGTACAATGGGAATGCCAAATACACTAACTATAAATTTTACCAGAAATAATTGGAAAAAGTTAAATACTAAAACTTTATTTTTGGGAGAAACAGGAGGGGCCTTAATCCTGTCTAGTGTCTTTGGGGTGTGTGGTGTCTTTATATTGGAGTCTTTTATGTATTGGGTCTGGTTTGGATCCAATTAAGGTTCACATCCAATTAGTGTCATGTCTACCATTGTGGCATCTCATTTGGTGTATCCACACACCTTTTTTTTCTTCAAAGAATACTAAAAATTGTCTTCCATATAAACTGTCTCCTCTTATACCCAATTCCAACATTTTTATCTCTTCTCTCGCTCAATCTCTCTTCTCCCACCCAATTCCATTATGGGACTATCTCATTGAGTCTCTTTACTCCAGTGATAGAGTTTTTATTTAACATTGTTGGCTTCTTCGCAGTTGAACAATTCATGTTTGTATGAATCTCATGAAGAAAAGAAAGACAAAAGAAGAAGAAAAATAAACAAATAAGAAAAATAAATCAATAATAACAAGAAGAAGAAGAAGAAGAATCAAGAAATAAAGAGTATCAAGAAACATATGAAAAAAAGAAAATAAAAAACTAGGTCAAGTTCCTCACGAGGGAGATGTGCCTCGTCCATGTCTCTCTTGTTGGTTACTTATTGCATTTTTTTCATTTGGATTACAAGCGAAAATAAAATCAATACAACAAATAAACTCATATAAATAACAAAAAATACTTCAAAACATCGAAATACCCTATCAAATTACTAAAACCCTCTTCGATTTGGCCCCATTTTCCTCTCTTTTTTCCCTCTTCTTCCTTTTTCCTTCTTTCTTTTTCAATCCGATTTGAATCACTATAAGATGGTATATGGTTCAATATGTATTGGATCGAGTTTCAAGTCACGAGTCACCAGAAAAATGGTATGAGATAGTTGACTGGAAGAGTAAAATCGGTTAAGAGAGGAAGAAAGAGATTTACACACATTGGGAGTATTTCTATCTGATTAATTTTCGCATTTTAACAGAGGTAAAATCAGAATTACAGTAAAAACAGGTATGTGCTTATCAATGTTGTAAAAAAGATCAGTGACTAAGGGTTGCATGGGGTTAGCAACTCATGTTAGATTGAGAGAGACTGCTCTTCTTCTTCTTCCTCTAGGTGAGTTATTTGCCAATGGAGAGAGAATGGGCTATTAAGATCGAGCAGGAGTTTCGTCTCCCACGGTTCGCCCATGAGGTTGGGATTCTGGTGCTTTGACTCCTCTTGCCGTAGAAGATTTCATGCTGATGTACTTGCATCTATATATATAAACATATATATACATATATATACATATATGACTGTATTTATTTTTGCCAGCCACTTATAATTGATCATGACCACTTAATCGGTCAGAGACGTATAAACATATATATATATATATATACATATATTCGACTGTATTTATTTTTGCCAGCCACTTATAATTGATCAACCACTTAATCGGTCAGAGACGTACAGGAATGCTTCTAGTCTTATCAACAAGAACAGATAAGATGCACAATTAGGTAATAGACTCATGTCGCGGGTGCAAGCAATCTTATGAAATGGGATGGACTGGAGTAAGGGCTGAATTTAGGCAGACTAATTAATCTCTTAATTCCGTACAATGATTTTTTTTTTGTTTACAATGGGAGGCCAAAGCCTAGCATGCACTACCGCGAAATAGAACTCTCCACCTAAAACTCTCGAAGTGAGAGAGTCTATAACAACAATACTTTTCATTCAAATTTTCACGGTTTATCTCAAAAATCATATTTATTCATATTATATACTCAAAGACATTATGTATTTAACACTAACTTTATATATTTACATATATATAACTAATAATTTATGTATGACTTGGGCGTCTCAGTTGTACTAAAAGAAAAATATCTCACTGGGCTATTCTAATTAAATTAATGTTGGGATGTGAATCAACTAACTATTGTGTTCAAAAATTATCTTAGTTATAAAGTAATAAGCGATCAATAACTAAAAGTAATTGAAATAGATAGTGTAAAGTGTCGGAGTGCCCAACCAGCATTTGACAACAGAAGTTTTCATGTGACATAAATCCGAACCTCACGTTCTTTTAATGAGAGGAACCAGGATCCAGGACAGGCACCAAAACAGGCATTCGTTTTGCTTCCCGATACCATTTCTTTCCAAACAGTACACAATTTGGTAAAACATAATTACTATCTATATACCTTTTTTTACCATCTATATTTTTTTCGGAAAAGACGTAAAATACCTCCAACAATATTCTTCTTCTTTCTCTTTTAATACAAATGTAATATGATTTCGACATCACTCTTGATATCATAGTTTCTAACAACCGATAGGAGTCTTCTTTTTACATATTTCAAGCATTATCGATGTTCAAAAAAGATAAAGCAAGAAAAACCAACGAACCTTTAAATAATCAACAATATTTCTCGTCGAATCGAAAAAAAGAAAAGAGAATAAAATCCACGTTGGGTGATTGATTAAACATGAAATAAATGGGTTTCATAAGTCTTTCTTTGAATTTTATTGTTTTTCATCTTTTTTTTTCATTTTATCGAGAATAAAGATAGGTTGAGTGGCATCTCTCTAAACGAGAAGACACGGCTCAGCCATGTCTCTCTAGATAGAAAGATGTGGCTCAATCACTTTTATATCCCAATTCCCACTAATTTCATAGTTGTGAGAACAACAACATCAAAAATAAAAAATAAAATACAGTTAAATCCATGAACGAATAACACAAAATACCTCATCAAAATCAAATGCTTAAACTTTTTCTTCTTCCTCTTTTTCTTTTTCTTTCTTTTCTTCTTTTTCTTTTCTTACTAAGAGAAGGTAACTATACCAAAGAAGGTTAAGTTATGCATCGTCCAACTGTGAAACAAGATGTTCAACAAGGTCCTGGTAAGGGGGAAGAGGAATGAGAGAGACCGTAGGTGAGGTTGGGATAGTACCGAAATTTTTGGAAATGAATGGAAATATTTTTAGAAATAGTAAAAAAATGGGTGTATATAATAATTTGGATTGTGCAAATAGTAATCCTTCCTAAAATTATCACATTTTAAACTGCCTTCTTGTGCCTGTTTTGGTGCTCATTTATCTTTCCATGGTGAAACTACGGCACTGCCCCCGTTAATGGAGAACGAGTGAGTGATATAAAGCAGTTGTCTGGCTGGTTTGGTGCCCCTTTTGATGTTCGAATCCTCTTTCTCTGAAAAACGGATTCTTGATAGGAATGAGGAAGGAATATAACGGTAGGAAGGAGAAGAAATGCTTTGAAGAGAAGAGACTTCTGATACACACAAACACACATTATACTCTTGGTAGTTCAAATCGGCGGTTTTCGTTTTCTTACTTTGTAGTTTGGTTTGTTTAGCTCTTCTTCTTTTATTACAAGAGGGAGCCGAAGCCTAAAACATACATATACGCCCTTTGGGACTGAAACTCTTCACCAGCAACAATGGGGCTAAAGCGCTCTGCTCTTAACCATTAGAATCACCTACCTGGCAGGGCTCTCGGACTCATGGATGCAGGTCATGAGTTTGAATCTCCCGGGCTTGCATACATAGCTTCAGACTTCCCTTTTATTTAAAAAAAAACAACCATTAGAATCGAACCAATCAATACACAAATACCCATATATATAGTTTAATTGAAAACCCGTAATCAATTGAATTATGAGCTGGACTATTATTTTGGCAGAACTTTGTTACTGTCCAAAGCTAAGCTGTCATTGTTCTAAATTATTATTATAATAATAAAATTCTTCTTTATCATATGTCTTTCCAACCTTTAATATATATAAACGAGACCGGATCTTGCTCACTTTTAACAAACTCATTCGCTTTTCGATAGCACAAGTGTAATTTAAAAAGATTTAAGGATTTTAAAAAAAATAAAAACAATGTTATTATACTCTTTTTCTAAAAAACAATAACCAAACATATGAGCAACATTAGTAATAGACATAATAATACGTGTATATATACATATGTGTGTTATTGATTGTCATCATATTAAGGGCATTTAATTATTCTTAAATGGAGAACTACGGTGTTGGAGAGAACCAAACCATAAGTTCTACGAATCAATAATTTGTTTTGTTTCTCTGAAAAATTGAGAACTGGGCCAGGTTTTCTTTGAGCTTGTGCTAAGAAGCCAACCAATCGAGACAACGGACCCTCCTAATCCTCCTTATGACCATTGCTTGCAATCTTTCGCTTTCTAATTAGATATTTGAAATCTTTGCGTACACTGAAAGCAAACAAAATGGAAACAAAATACGTGGCTGTTTGGGTTTCACTTCTTTATTCCTTAGAAGCAATATTAGTGCGTCTCACCCATTCCAGGGTGGAAATCGAATCTTAAGCAACGAGGAAGTTAGAGTCGATGATCATTACGTCTATGAATTCGGCGTATCAGTTAAACCTATCGTTTATAAACCAACAATCTTAGCTCTCGAAGACTCCAAAGTTCATCTGTCGATCTGCCTGGCCTTGTAACAGGCGCCATCTGTTGCCATATCATTGATTCATTTCTCTCATCAAATCACAGCGTCGGTCCTTGCCGTGTTCTTCCCTCCATTTCTCCAAACTCGTTCATGGATGCTGTTGTTTGTTCTTCTCCTTCATTGGAGACCTCTGACCAACCACGTAATCAATCCCTTTATGCTCTTTCTGTTGATTTCCTTTGTATGCACAAGTTTCTTCGTTTTCAACATGATGATTGACATATATGGAAAGAGAGATGCCTGCCATGTTATATCCTTGCTATATCTTCAAATAGAGAGAGAGAGAGAGAGAGAGAGAGAGAGAGAGACTCACGTAATGTAATGGTATAATCTGCAGAGAATAACGTAATGGAGAAAGAGAATGTTCTTATGAAGCATGTAACGTTCTTCGACAGAAATGAAGATGGGATTGTCTATCCTTGGGAGACATACAAGGGTAAGCTTTCTCACGGATCCTTCTTCCTCTTTTGGGCATTCTTCCATCGTGTTTCTATTTGTTTTTCCGGTGAGAAACCACCTAAATTTATCTGTTCTTGGACTCGATAAATGGCATGCGTTTGGTGCTAGATCATGATCACTTGCAACTGCTTGATCGAACCTTCACCCTTTATGGTTACAATTATTGGATGGTTTCAGGCTTTCGAGCTATCGGATGTGGTGTTATCTTATCTGCAGTGAGTGCGTTGCTCATAAATCTGTCTCTCAGTCGGAAGACCATCCCTCCTGTGAGTCAATTTCATCATTTTGCACCCACTTCCTTTTCTGTTTTTCTTTGATGCAATTATTCTTGGATTATACTTTCTTATAGTAACTTTTTAACTTGGGATATTGGCGATTTCACCTACAATACTTGTATGTTCCACAAAAAACAATGTTGTTTCCATAATTTCTTCGTAGCCAGGCTGTTTCCAGAACTTCCTAATAGCTATTTCTATACATTTTTTTAAATGACAAATATATATATATATATATATAGAGAGAGAGAGAGAGATGGGTATATGCAAACTGGTTTGTATGCTCTAAGATGGAAACCACTGAACCGTTTGATTGATACACATGAATAATCTAAATTAAAACACCAAAAAGTTACCTAATAGGAAATCAATTGTTTGCATTGAGTTGCCTATGCATATATCACATATATATAGATATATAGATATTGGACTATGCTCTTCATTCATACTTATATCTTCTTAAATATGGATGATGAACGGTAGAGATTTGAATTTTAGAATTGAACATGTACCATTATATCAATCAAAAGATATATATATATATATATAAAGAGAGAGGGGTTTGTGCTGTCATGCTTAAATTTTCCCACATTTTTATTGTTTCATGATCGTGATCAACAATAAAGATTAGAATTTAAAAAGCAATTCATAGTGTTGTATTTTTTGTACTCATATTTAATATATAACAAGTTTTTATATTCATATATATATAAATAGAGAGGGGTTTGTTCTGTCATGCTTAAATTTTCCCACATTCTTATTGTTTCATGATCGTGATCAACAATAAAGATTAGAATTTAAAAAGCAATTCATAGTGTTGTATTTTTTGTGCTCATGTTTAATATATAACAAGTTTTTATATTCAAATTTTCACCAATATTTGAATAGATTTAAACATGAGTTAAATTGAGTATATATTACTATCTCTTTCTTTTTATATATATAAGTAGTTCGTGCGAACACTCATCCGTGCCAAAATCAGCAATAGCTCACCTAGCTACGGTACGAGATTGACATGAATGGCATGCTTTTGTTGCTTGATCATCCTTCTATGTTGGAGTAACATGTGTTTTTTCTTTCTAATGTCTCTTTTAGAATGATGATGTTAACAACTCCCAGCAGTAATCAGTTTCATATTTATAAATGAAAAATAAACTTGGGTTCGGCAACGTGGATAAGGTGCTCTGACCTATACTCAAACCTCTAACCCATGCCCCCTCTCCCAACTCTTGTTCATCCATGCTTTAATCTACTTTAAAATATTCAACTGTTTGATTAGTGATATAGGCAGTTAAGATTTTTAAGTTAAAAAGTAGAAAGTATCACGTGCAATAAATGTACTTAAAAAAGTACTAATTTATTTTTGTTTTTTAAAATTCGAATTTTAACTATTAATTTCATGGATGATTGGATTTTTTAGTGTTTTTAATACGTAACCATGTGCACATATACTCATTTCTCTCTCTCTATATATATATAGTGGTTCATGCTTAATCTTCATTCATATTTAAAGCTTCTCAAATGTCTTCACTGTTTGATCCGTGTAATAAATATTTAAATTCAAAAAGCAATTTTGTATTTTTATATCCATATTTAATATACAATAATACAACCATCTTTTTGAACTCATATCTCTGATAGTATAAATCGAATGGTGGAGATGTTTGAATAGATTTAATCATAAATTAGATTGAGCATGTATCACTCTCTCTCTATATATATACACGTGTTTGTGTGTCTTTCCACATTATTTTATATAATTGAAAATATCTCATGAAGAACTAAATTTTCAAAAGTTATTCATTAGTGAAGTATTAACCAGGTATTATTTCGTGAAATGGCCGTTGAGATGACACTAGACTATACTTAAGTTTGAGTTTTAGTTAAATATTTAAGATTATTCATGTTGACGTGGGCACTGGAAGAACATGGTGTTGAGTGTTGGCGTGTTGGACATGGGTGCAGCACCATGATAGAAGTGTTTGTGACATACCATACAAGTTGGGAGTGAGGAATCTTACCACCAACGATTCCCATTCTCATGTGGATTCCGGAAAATTTATCTAGACGCCAAAACTTCGGAAAAGCTTTTCCGTGAATCTTCACTAATTCCGGGGAATTTGTTGCCATCAACTCGAAACCATGGTTCTGAAATGGGACTGGAACGGGCGGTTTGGTTCTGATTCTTGGTTCTAAGAAAACCGAAACCGGTGTGAAACTCCTGGTTCAAGTTCACATTTCTAGTTGAAGCCATTGCTTTTTCTCTTTGCGAAAGTAATGATTCTGTTTCTCTTCTAAAAGGAAACGACCCTTGTGGAGAATGCTGTTCGGAACCTTTCCCAGCACTATTAGGTAGATTCTCTTTTTACGGTATGGGCCACAATTTTAAAATTGCAATAAAGGAGTTTGCAATAAGGAACTCTAGAGTTCGATTTCGTAAAAAACTCCCTTCGACACAGGAGCCAAACAAACCGATTTGATAGTTTTTTGGTTCATTTCACTACTTATCTGAACCAGCAAAAGATGCCTGATCCTAGAGATAAACAAACTAAAGAAGAGCTGAATCTCCATGTAAAAGGACTGTTTTCGCAAAAGACGGGCTCGGTTCATTAAGAAGTAAATATATTTATAACAAGTTTTTTCTGAAAATAAGACTCTGATCTTCTTCAGTAAAGGTGGATGGACGCAAGTAGGCAGCGGCGGATCCACATTGAGGTGAGGTGGGGCGGCTGCCGTACTTGAAATTCAAAAAACACAATGAAAAGGTTACAGGGGATGATTGAATCCATGGCCAATATACATAGTACACCCCACTTCAAATGGTTGAATAGGCAGTTTGCCCAACCCCACCAAAAATTTTAGATCCGCCATTGAAAGTAGGTTCCAACAAAATAGGTAATTCAAGCCGAATTCAAAGAAAATTCTTATTACCCTAGTTCTGAGAATTATTCGACGGAATTGGATTCTGATTCTACACGATTTTGGTACCAATAAATCTTCAGAAAAGACATTTATTCCTGTTTAACACGAGGAAGAACCCAGTAGTTGAGTACTATCATATACTTCTCATGTAGCAATTCCCATAGCCGTTGAACAGGATCAGGTAAGATCATGATCAAGCATATTTTGAAAATAGCAGAAAATCGGAAACTAGAAGTTGCAAAAGTACATACTGACTTGGAACTATACTCATAAATATAGTGCACTATGAAACCCCACTTTCATAAATTTCACCAAAATGGAGGGCCCAAGAAATAAAGAAGCTCGTTCTTAGGAGAAATTCGATCTTGCCTTTTTATTGATTACTTGTATATGCAAAACTTTTCAGGGAAAAAAGTATTCTCTTCAACTTCCAATCTACATCAGTAATATCAATAAGTGCAAACATGGAAGCGATTCAGGAGTATATGACTCGGAAGGAAGGTTATTCTCTCTCTCTCTCTCTCTCTCTCTCTCTCTCTCTCTCTCTCTCTCTCTCTATATATATATATATATATATATATATATATATATATATATATATATAAAGGAACGGTAGAGTCCTCCCGGTGACATATTCCTACTTTATGACTATCTGATTAAGGGCAATCAATGGTTGGAATTGATACTTTGGTGCCTCTTGAAGGACTTAATGGCCATCAGACTGTCATAGGATCCGGGTGTGGCACATGATAACATTAGAAAATATCGCGTGCCAAGACACATTTATGATGTATGTGGTTACATAATTGATAATATCTTATAAAACTTTTGGTGACTAAAATATGTCGATTAATGAGCCAATCGAAATAATCGTTTTCTTAAACTAACTAGTGAAGTAATAATCGGTCAATATTCATGAACTGTTGCACGAAAAAAATGTTTTAAATAGGTAAGCGGTAAATTAGACATGGTTGAAGTCCATGTGTGAGTTTCAGAGTGTCCCACATTGGTGCAGCACTTTGTACAAGTGTCTATGTGACAGATAAGGTAAGGATCTTGCTCACTTTCAAACTCCATGCAGGTTCATTTCATCAAAGTTTGAAGAGATTTTCAGTAAGCATGCAGTTACCTACCAAAACGCACTGACAAGGAAGGAGATGAGAATGATGATCAAGGCGAATCGGGAAGACAAGGACTACAGTGGATGGTAGGCTATTCTTGCTGGTTTATCACTATCTCTACAGGGAAAAGGAACAGACTCTCAACTGAGGATCTTACTTCCTTTGGTCGGCTTTGATACAGGGTGGCCGCTATTACAGAATGGGAGATCTTATGTTACCTCTGCAAGGACAAAGATGGGTTGCTTCACAAAGACACCATTAGGGGTGTTTATGATGGCAGCCTTTTCTATCAAATGGAGAAGAAGGCTTCTCATGCTGGCCACAAAATGGAGTAAATCTATTAGGGATGTCATGACATATGGATATAGAAACTTTAACCACTCAAAACTGTGCTTCTGATGGTTGTTTAACAGGCAATTTGGTACACCCATCTAAGGGGATGCTCCCTTATGCAGGTGGATTGAAAAGCCTTTTACAGGGACTAGATTTTGCTGTTATCTGATACCTTCAGGTTCTACAATAAAATTCTTTTGTGATGATTGTTATGAAATGTGATTTTACATCAAACAAACAGAGACAAAAACAAAATAGTTCTTCTGTTGATTTTCTTTAGGGGGTACAATGGAGGGGCCAAAATTAGATGCATGGCACGGTCATCGAACTCATGACCTTCAATTTGTTAGTAGAACCCCTAGACAGGTGAACCGTGAACTATCGCTTGTTGTGTTGATGATGATTATCATCAAATGAGTTTGCATCACACAAATAGATAATAAAATGTTTTGAACAATGCATGTTTTTCACAAAGATTTTGTACCTAAAGAGGTAAATATTGCAAGGAGAAAACCATCCTTTTTTGTCATGACTGCATACCCAGACCTTATCTACGTGATCTCTGGACAGGGAATGGGATCTGAATAGTGGATGCGGCATGTATCAACGGCATACAAGAACCAAAAGTTGATAGTAAGAGATCACGTACATATATTCAGATTGAATTAATGCAACTTGCATCTGTGATATCTAACCCAATTGTTCCATAAGCATATAGCTAATAGCCCAGACGCCAAAAAAAATTACAAACAACAACTAAGACTTTTCCCATACTTGATGGGTCAACTACATAGATTCTTTGTTTCACATGGCTCTATCATGTGCAATGCTAGCAGTTAACTCAATATAAACTACATCATTTTTTATTGTTCTTTTCAACACTTGCGTAGTTGTACTTTTCCTCTTTTAACATTTTTACAATCTAGTTTTTCATATTTTCTTACGGAAGCATCCTTGGGTTGTTTTTTTATATGTCCAAACCATCTTAAAAGATTTTTTCTCATTTTATCTTATATTAGTGTTACTCTCAATTTGTTTCTAACAACCTCATTATGTATACGGTTTTTCCTTGTATGATGATATCTTTTGTATATTTTGATGATTAATTTCCCAACACTCAGAACCATAAAACATAGCAGGTCTAACTGCTGCTTTATAATATTTAACTTTCAACTTCAATAGTATCTTCTTATTACATAGAATACCTTATGCTCCTCACCATTTTAATCAACCGGCATTAATTCTATGCGTAAGATCTCAATAATTTTTTCGTCACTTTAAAAAATTGACTCTAGGTATTTAAAACTTTTCTTGTGAGGGATGCAATGCATGTCAATTTTAATTTCTATGTCCTCTGAAATACCCAAATGATTAAACTTACATTTCATATATTCCATCTTTGTTCTACTAAGTCGGAAGCCCTTACTTTTTAATGTTTCTCTCCATAGTTCCAGTTTGCTAACTTTTTCCTTATGCTCATCCCCTAACACAATGTCATCTTCAAATACCATACACCAAGGTACTTCATCTTTAATATATTTTGTTAACTCATTAATTACCAATATAAATAAATATAAACTTAAAGTGAACCCTCATGTAACCCAATATTAACTTCAAAGAAATCTGTCATTCCTTCGTGAGTCTTCAGACATGCTTTTGCACCATCGTACATGCCTCTTATAAGATTTATGTATATCAATGGGTACCTCTATTTTCCAAGGTTCTCCAAAAAACATCTTTTGACACCCTATCATAAGCTTTCTTCTAGATCAATAAATATCATATGAAGTTTTTTTTTCTCTAAAATGTTTCATAAGACGTCTAAATATGTTAATCACTTCAATAGTAGATCTACCAGGTTTGGTAATAGATACCAAAAAAATTCAGCAATCAAAATTATGTGTGAAATACCACGGGATTAGCATCAAAGCATCTCATCTATAGTTGCATTGTGAACCATTTCTAGCATTTTGTTCCTTGTTTCAATTTCATGCAAATTCACAGAAAATGGTAGCATGTTTTTTTATCATGCATGAGTTGACACTGACATGTTCAAAAAGTTCAATCCGAATTACCTGAGAGAATCCATAATTAGTAAAGCTTCATCAATGCTGTAATTAGTCATTCACACACAGCCACCATAGATATTGGTAACACATTGATTACTTTATTAGGCCAAAATCAATCAACTTTGGGTGGACATTACATAACTTAGATATCTTTCTTTTGTCTCAATCTTGATGACAAGTTTGCAACAAGCTCTTTTACATAGGCAGTAGATCATGCGAAGCCCTTATGAGGTAGAGGCATTAACTTTATTGGTGCTTTTTCTGCAGCATGAACCATTATCAAAGCAGAAACATTGATATTCAGAACCTCCAACTTCCACCAAGCACCAACTTTAGGCTCGGCTCCGCATTATTATCACCATTAGCATTAACCAACCTTCGACTGAGATAGATCACAAACATAAAATATTTTCACTACTCTCTGTATCTAAATCCAATTATGACCAACTCCCTTTTGAAGGGTCACTCCTTCATTCGAGAATTCTTATGGACCTCAGTGTTGGATCCAGAAAATTCGTTATGGTTGCACCAAATAAAACCTTTTAGTATGGAGCAAACTATGTCTTATTGTGGAGTCTGTACCAAATCGGGTCCTACGGACCCGACCCGATCCAACTTGGGTCCCACATGGGACCCAATGGCTGAAGCAATAGACGGCGACCACCGCCTGGCAACATGGAGAGAGGCGGAAGCCACCCTCTTGTCTCTGGGATTAAGAGAGAGGGACAGAGAAGAAAGAGAAACAAAGGGAAAAGAAAGAGATTAGTTCACAGATGGACAGCTGAAACCAGATTTCTTTCCAATTCATAAATGACAGCTCTACAATTTTCAACCCAGCTACTAAATCTCCACCTCAACCGATAAAGATTAGTTCTCAATTTCACATATCGGTACTCGACTCAAAAGAACGAAGCTGATTAAATTCATATCGTAAAAAATTTTCACATTTGTTTTCAATTCTTGTAAAAAGCATTCACGAATTTGCAGATCTACCTTGATTTGCATTCACCTCAATTCTTCTCCACTAAATCAAGGCTTCAACAATAAAATTATGCTTCTGCAAGGAAGTTTTCTCCAAACAACCAACGATCGCGACTCTTCACTCTGATTACCTCTTGAGAATCGTTTTCACTAACGATTTCACTGTAATTCTGACGATCTACTCTTGATCGTGATTGATATTCTCCAAATTTACCTTAGATTGATAGATCAATACAGATTTGGTAATTTTCTGGTTCGCCTAACTCCGATTCGTGCAGAAATATCAGCCGAATTTAGATCAACTACTTACCTCACTGGAAACTTCAAACGATTGAACTCGATTTGTAGGAGGGGCTTCGATCTCCAATGACGATTGATCAACTGCTTACCTCACTCGAACCGCTCTGATACAAATTGTGATGGTCCTCGTGGTGCTAGACTTCAGCTACACCCAAAGATCGCCTGACAACAACGACACCTCGCTGCTTAGGCTTTTCCTCAAACCAGCACGGCCACAAAATTAACTCTGGTCGATGATGGAAGGTGCACACAAACACTCATGCCCTTCCCTAGCAATGCACTCTCAATGTTACTCTCACCCATTGGAAGAGAAGGTGAAGTACGGTCGGTGGAGGGATAGACGAGTCGAGGCACGTATCGAAACGCGCGCGCATGATAATACCATAAAACGAGTCTTTACATTTCAAGGTTCAATGTGGAAGTAGTGAAGAACTTGAGAGAGAGAGAGAGAGAGGCGTCGCCTCGATTTTGTTTTCAAGTTCCCGCATCGTTCGAGGAAAAGTTTCAAAGTTCCCGCGTCCCCCGTCTCGCTTTCCCTGTGATCCGCGCCTACCTCCTCCCGCAGCGAACCACAACCAAGAAGAACAAGAGGACAGACGCTGACGTACTATCTCTATCTCTCTCTGTAACCTTCCTCTCCCCTGGTCCGGTTTCTTCTTTCCCTCTTTTCAGGTAACAAGTCGCGCACTGTTTTCACGATCTATTTATGTCGCGTAAATCCTTAGATTTATGTTTCATATTGTCTTCAACTTGATTATGCTTCATATTTCAGTTTTTGTATTGAAAATCGTGATAATACTAAGGTGGTACCTTATGCCAAGCATTTGGAGATGATCTGGTAGCAGTTTTTCAACACATAGGAAAAGGGCAGAAAAGATACGAAAAAATTACTTGTAGAGTCAATGACATCAAGATGACTGGTTGTTAATGCTTTCATTGTAGATCTGGTGAGACCCCTTTCATTTCACAATGGTATAAGTGGTTTCAGATCTGCAATGATGGTGTATATGGATTCAGCGTGATTAATCTGATATGAAAATGACCTCGGCATTATGGGTTTTAGAGAATAAGTATGACTTAAATACCAGGTTTATAGCACAGGGAAGAGAACAATCGATAGATTGGATTCTAATTTAAAGATTGTTCTTTGTTATTTTAAGCATGTTGAGTGCATTCCTATGGTCAGATTTTATACGAATGAACCGCAAGATGGTCAAATGGAAAAGGTTTCTCACCATTTGGTTTTACCAGATCCCTATCCTTAAGGTTACCACTTGAGGGAAGTTATAGTACCATGAGTCGTGCATTACTGTATAAGCAGCATTGATTGATATCGTTACATGCTGTTTGGGTCTTCCTCCTCTTTATCCAAGTCATTGCACCATCCAATTAAATTGTCATACCATCATTGTATCATGATTTCCGTTAATTCTTATGTCGTCACAACCACTTCCATCAGCATGGTTCTGTTTCAATAGATTCAACACCGCATCACAAAATCATGTTCATTGTCAGATCTATGTGGAACATGGTTACACTATCTAATTCTTTTCAAAGTTCAAACCATTTGACATTAATGCGACAAACAATTTGACGTTTCAAACATTCCTGAACACAGTTTGCCAATGTCATCAACATGCTTGCATGCAGATGATCAATGTTCTTTGTAGGTTTTCTTTCTTATGCCTGAAAACCGGTCATTTATTATCAAATTTTGATGCCAAAAACTTTGGTTTGTCCTTGACTGGAAAGAGTATCATCATACCATGAGGCACACTAATTGCTTAAAGAAAGTTGACTTGGCCTAGCATAGCATACATTGTGAATAATGTCCTGGAATTGGGGGTTAATTTTCTACTGGATTTCTTGATTTGACTTCTATTACACTATTGTATACTTCATTTGTTATTGAACATGTTTTGACTGCAGCTTTTGCCAGTATCATGCACACTAGACAATTTTTGTTTTAAATTCTAGAGATATAAATGTCAAGGCGATTTGCCAGTTATCTTGTTATTTTCTCTTTGGTTTGTGACATGAACATGCCTGCTCCCAGTTAGTTTTTGGTAATGATTTTTCAGGTGCTTGATTAGTTGATTTCATTACTTCATTCTGAGTCATGGAGCAGGCTAAGTATGAGTAAATCTTTGATTCGGCCAGAAGAGGCTTTGGCTGATCCAGATTCTGAACAAGAAAAGTCTAGATCCTCAAAGAGATCGCATGCGTTGCATGATGTAACTAATCTTTCTCCACATAAGAAGGTGGTAGCATGCAAGAGAAATAAAAATGACGGGGATAAATCTTCAAAAAAATTGAAAATCCCAGCCTGCAATAGTTTGGATGGAGCAGACGGTCTCCATGGTGGAAACGAAACAGGTGTATCTTGGGGATTACGTACAGAGAATTGTTCAAGCACTAACCACAAGCTGCAAAGGAAAAAAATAGTTGGTATTCCCTGGAGAGATTCTGATGATAGCAGAGTAAGTAACCCTCATGGCAATGGAGAATATCAAACTCTTGAGGAGACCGACGAGATTTCTTCTTCTAGCTTAGTTGCACAACAATTTAGTGTTTCAAACCATAGTTGTCACAACTCTATTGGAAACAAGAGACGATCATCCGATGTTGAAGGATGCAGGTATATTTTGACTGAATGCAACAAACCGCTCTTGTTTGAACCTAATGAATTACCCTCTACTAGTAGAGTGACATCTACTTCAGTTTTCTTCCCTGATAATATAACCCCTGGAAGTGCAGCAGTTTCTCTTGCAAGTAAGGGTTATTCAGCTAGTCATGAATCATGTGATAAGATACATAAGCAGATTCTAGCTACAAATGTGACTTCATACGGTGGATCTAATGACACAAATATAGTAAAGAATACTGCTGACTTTGGTAGGGTAATCATGGGGCCTCCAGATTTTGGTCGAGACTTGAGTTCCAGCTCTAAACTTATGAATTCAGGAACATCAGCCAGTGGTCTCCCGGAGTTTGGTATTGAGAACTCTGATAAAGCTCCAAACTGCTCTTGTTATTTCTGTTGTAAAGGTATCTAAGCCTCTCTCACTAGAAAAGTCTGATTTTATCTGGCCTGTCTGGCGTAATACTTTGTTTGACATTGAACAGGTGGTTGTTGGGTTCTTCAGTCTTTATATATACACACATAGGAGAGAGAGAGAGAGAGAGAGATTCTCCCGAAGAATTTTTGTTCTATTGTCTGCAGCTGCTTACATATGGTCGGATCTTAATTACCATGATGTCAAACTCATAGTGATTCCTCCACTTTGGCCACTTCACACGTGTCTCACTTCCATTGGTCCCATGTTCTTTTTTCTGTGGGACTGTTCGCTGCTTCAGGAGCTGGAACTGGCATCATTTTCAAGGTATGATCTTAACAAGTAATCTCATGGTTTACCTTCTAATAAGTGTCCATTTTGTCAATGTGATATTCAGTTCTTTCTTTGTTGGAAATTTTGAAAGGAAGAGGAAGACTACAAGTGTTAGAAAGAAACAATACAGAATGATCTAGCTCATGTTGAGTTAACTGTGAGCATAGCACATGATAGGGATCTGTGGAAACAAAGAATCCATGTAGCCGACCCCATCTAGTATGGGAAAAGGCT
The DNA here is from genome assembly GCA_036023115.1 of Brasenia schreberi. Lineage (NCBI taxonomy): Eukaryota > Viridiplantae > Streptophyta > Magnoliopsida > Nymphaeales > Cabombaceae > Brasenia > Brasenia schreberi. Next base: position 23,454,259 of record JAYKKT010000082.1, read on the forward strand.
TAGTTGCTGATGTTGTTTAGTGTCCGATAGTCGATGTGGGAGACGAACACATGCTCTTTGTGGTTAATAGCAAAGGCTAAGAAAGCTCGAGCTCTATCTTATGGTCCACCGGCCGTCTTAGTTGTCGAGTCTCCGGCGATTGATCAAGCATGACATCCTCGAAATCTTGCAGCTTAGCACCAGCCTAATCCTCTAGTTGAACGTTTTAGCTCAGTTTTTCAGCAATCAGAAGGTTCCCCGGTATCATCTGATTTTGCCTCAGTACTGCATTACAGTAATGTTGATTCGCCACCAAACCAATCTCTAGGTTCTCCAAACTAAACACGTATTCTCAACTTATTCACTGAAAGAGAAAGGCACTCACTTCATGACCAATGGTTGTGCATATGTCTGCGCCTTTTGGGGAAATGACTATAGAAGTTTGGACGTGTGTGCGCATGTGTGCGTTATACTGAAACTGGTAATTTCACTTTGTGCCATGTGCGTGTTTGCATTTTGTGCATCTTTGCGTGCTGAAAACTGTCATGCATATCTTTCCATTTACTAGGCTATGGCAGAAGCAATTACGAAGGATTGCGAGAAATTTTGGTCTCAAGGAGCTTGGAAGATCGCAGGTGCATCCTTGAAGCATATAGAGCTAAATACAACAAGACTTCACCTATCAAATCTCCAGCATCCATAGGAAGAACAAGTTTCTTGTAGGCCTTCTGTTATATATGTAGTTCCTCTTGCGATTGTTATGTCCTTAAATAATTTCTGTAAAAATCCATGTTTGCAGAATCTTGTACACCTTTAGATGATGGAACCCCACGAACGAGATGCCAAACTACTGAGAGACACATTTCATGGATCGGTTGATGGCACTAATGTTCTCATTGAGGTCATCTGCACGCGTTCCTCCTTTCAGTTTCAACTCGTCAAGCAAGAATACCGCTGCCATTACAGTACAAATCTTGAGCAAGATATTTCCCTCAAAGCTCAGGGCCTTTTGAAACAGGTAGCCATACAACCAAACCAGCCATCTCTCTCTCTCTCTACACAGACACAGACTTGGTGCAAATTTGAACTGGTTTGTTGATATTTGCAGGTATTGATTGCACTGTCAAGCATTAATGGATCAGATGGATCAAGAGTTGATGCGAGTATGGGCATGCGTGACGCAAAGATTTTATATGAAGCAATGGAGAGTGGTGCTTGTACAGATCAAAGAACCATACTCTCAATATTAACAAAAAGAAATATTGAGCAACTAAGAACAATTTACCAGTGCTACAACCAACTTTATGGACACCACATCTCCAAGTTTTTCAAGCAACGCAAGCATGGAGAATTCGGAAGGACACTTAGCTCTGTTAGCCGTTGCATCTCATACCCTAATAAGTACTACGCAAAGCAACTAAGAATCATGTGGGTAAATGGAAAATGGACTGCCGAATTCGGGGTTGATCTAATGATTCGCATCATTGTTAGCCGATCAGCTGATGTAGATGTCCGAAGCATCCTATCGGCCTTTTCGGCAAAAGCAGGCATTTCCCTTGAGGCAGCCATTCAAACTCCGCTGAAAAGTAACCATCATACTCGCATGGTTGGAGAAGTTCTTATGGCGCTTGTGAAATCATGCTAGAAAGTTATCTTTGCATGTGCATCTGTACCTAGACGAAGAGTTAGAGCTTGCTAATGATATGATTTGTATGAGAATGAACACATTGCATTCAATAAAGTTGACTTTGCTCATCTATCAGAGAGGATCATGTTAGTTTGATAGGCATGAAATGCTTGGTTTTTTCAGTTTAGGATTGCTATATCAACAGAAGAATGTTCGTCTGAAAAACAAACAACTAAGATACAGATCATATTACTTGAGCATTATACATGCATCCAAGATTAAATACAACTATCCGCTCTCTTAAATATGATTAAGTCACGTAATTACTTCTCTAATCGGAAATCAATATCTTATTCGATTTGAGAATCGAAGATAAAACTATTTAATATACAAACTTGAATTGGTATTCCATGTCTCCCACGATCAAGTAATGAGAGCCACCATGCAGTACCTTAGTGCCATCCTCCACAGCCCTGCTCAAATGCTTGCATGGCTCTAACTCAAACTCGAGCTCGATGCGCTCACCAGACCTGAGATGAACGCTCTGGAAACCAACCAACTGCTTATTAGGACTGCCGGGAGGAGAGGCATCTGCTCTAGAGAACAGCAGAACTGCATGACGACCATTCATGGTTCCATTGTTGCTCACTCCAATCGTTGCAGTGGATCTCATTTGATTGCAGGTCTCCGTTCCAATCTTACCAATGTCATAGTAGTACGTGTTCTGTGCACCCTTGAAGCCTGATGGGACAGCCGCCGGGCTGCCGGACAAATTCAAAAGGCGGTTGGTTACAGAAACGAACTCATAGTGGTAGGCAGAGTAGCTTAGCCCGTAACCAAATCTAAAGACCTCCCCGCCATTGTAAAATCGATATGTCCGGCCAGGATAGCCAGCCGCCGGCCGCATCCTCATGTCAGTCATTGGAATTCTAGTGTAACTTTCAGGGTACCAAGTCATTGGTAATCTTCCACCTGCAAAATAAACACCCATTCAGAAGTTAGAACACACTGTAAGCAATCCAAAACCTTTGCAATTGAACTAAACTACTCGTGGCAATCTTGCATTCTTGTCAAAGATCCATCTCATATCAAATGAGTTCCTTTTTTTTAGAACTACTTTTTGCACCCAAAGCGGTAGCCCAACGGTAGGCTTCATCCTCTTTCTGTAACAAATTATATATATATATATAAAGAAAAACCTTATACAGTAAGTTAAAAATTTATGTTTTTCCAAGGAAATGAAGTATAATGTTTTATACTCGTGTTTTTTATCGTCTTACTCAATGGTATGGGCAAAATTCAATATCTCTCTCTCTCTCTCTCTCTCTCTCTCTCTCTATATATATATATATATATATATAAGAACAACAACTACTATGCCTTTTCCCATACTAGACGGCTACATGGATACCTTTTCCCATTCTAGAAGGGATCGGTCACACAGCCCTATCATGCCTCATCTTAAAAGTTAACTCACAATATTATAACCTATATTATATAATATTTTTTTATATAGTATTATGAATAATATATCCCGTATACCTAAACCAAGTATAGGTAATATAATGTTATATTAATATTAAATTAAATGATATATATTTCTCTTTTAAATTTATGCGGGGCGAGGTCAGGTGTG
>JAYKKT010000082.1:23462500-23467500 GCA_036023115.1 Brasenia schreberi
CCAGGTCCCGCACCCTCGCCTCGATCGGAATCGAGGTCTTGCAGAAATCTCGCCACCGGGTGGCCGGGTCCGATTGGTCGCAGGCGAAAAGCGGCCTCGAAGAGTTCAGCGCCAGCTGCAGAGCCAAGAAAATGGTGAAGTAGAGAAGGGCACGCCTACCCATCGAAGAACTGAAGTCCATCTCCATTGCCAAGGGAGACGACAGTTCACGTGCTACGTTCATATAATTGTTGGAATACTCCCAAGCTAAATAATGTGAGAGAGAAAGAGAGGTGACAGTAAGCTTGGTTTCTAATGACTAGCGCGAGAGAGAGAGATGCACCGACTAGCAGGCAGAGGTTAACAAGTGAGGTGAAAAGCCATGGTTCGTCTTGTTTACAAGCCAGGAATTTGTTAAAAACCACGGTTTAGCTGTAAGTGATTTGTAAATTGATCAATACATAAATGAAAAATACATTGCACATAGATGCGCACTATTTTAGAGCTCAAATCTACATATTTTATGCGTTCTTTTAGATTTTTTCTTTTACCTAGGAACGAATACACACCCACACATGCACCCTCTGGGGAGTCTAACTCCCCACCAGCAACAAGCATTAGAGCTCCCTGCCTTTGAGCTAACGCTCCGGGTGCATTTAGATTTGTATTGTTTTCTTTTGGTTTTCTTTTTGTCTTCCTTTTGTGTTTGAAGAAGAGGCCAAGTCAAGTCTTGAATGAGAAGCGAGAACCTTGGTCAGACCCGAGTCACTTGATTGGTTATTGGGGTGGGGGGACAGACCTGGGCTCAGTGAGCATGGGCCAATGATGGATCCCACTGGGACACCACATTAATTAATGGGCAGCGTGCCGAGACGATGCGGGCCAGGATTGAACTTGAATTGGGACTTGGCCACTTCACCGTCATGCCATGGGCTCGGTCTGCCCGCACTTTGCTTGGCCTTTGATGGGGGCCCTAGGGGTTTTACACTGCATTGCTTTTGTTGTGAGACCCTATCCAGAGACTTATTGGTGGGACTCTTCGTCTCACCATGTTGCAAGCTTCTTTCATCAACTGCGTTATCGATGGTTAAATCTACTCAAGGATCTGATTTGATTGGCAAAATCCATGGTTGAAATTTAAATATCAAAAGCTTTTTGCAAGTACAACAAATGCATCCGGTATAAATTACTTTTCTACTTGAACGGAAATCAAACATGTGCATGTACTAATTTCCCTCTTTATATATATAAGAGAATCTATATTTAAGGAATACATAAAAAAGAAAACCACAAGGAACTCAACATCTTTGTCATTGAATTATGATGATTAACAATGGAGATTTGAATTAAAAGGATTATTGTACTTGTATACTTTAAATTTAATGCACAATGTACTAAGTATTTTCTGTTTTGTCAATTTAACCACTCATCTCAAAGATTGAACCATTATAATGACTTTCTTGTGGTTATATGTCTTTATGGTATCCTATATATATATATATATATATATATATGATGGCAATAAGAGTTTAAATAGGAGATTTTTTGGGGATCTATTACCTTTGAAGGTGGTCCTTTTTTTCATTTTTCCTAATCCGCGTATGAGGTCCTGACTTTTGCTCCCATATGAGGGCCATAACAGTTGCATGGGGCCCAGAATTATACACTTATGCTTAAATAAGATTCTTCAATAAGAAGAGGCCAAAGTCTAACACACTCAGGCATGCACCCCGTAAAAGTTGAGCTCCCACCATCAGCAAGAGCGCTCTGTCACTGAGCTAAGGCTCTGGGTGCAAGATGATCATTCTTTTCCATCTCGCTTTCCTGCTCGTGACTTGTATCCAACTCATCTGCATTTCTGCTAGTGAGTTTGATAAGCATTTTCTCTCTTCATTCTCACACACACACACATAGAGACGCGCTGACTGAAACATCCTTGTGCGAGCGAGAAACCCGGGAACAGAAGCATCTACCGACCTAATGCACCAGCTGCATAGGTTACGAAATCCAAAGAGCATCTTTTCTTATTATTTTATGTAAATATATACTGCAGACTCAGGTGGCAAATTGTTTGGACTTCTACTCGAGATGTGAGACTCTAAGTCTCACCCTGAAAGAGTTCCCCAAGGGGGTGTTTGATGCAGTTTCAAGTGGGTTGGACTCTGGTTTTTTAGTTTTACAGTACCAAACTCAGTTACCTATCAAATGCAGAACCAAATAAGCCATGAAATTTTAGTTTCATGAGCTAATTTTAAGCTCCAAATCAAGGTCAACATCTGGAGGGCCACATGATTTGGACCCAACTTAAGCCCTCGAAAACAACACTCTCGTGCTCTCTCTGTCATCCTCATACCCTACTCTTCTGAACCTCTTAGTTGCTGCTCCTCCTCAATACCAAGTGCTGCCATCGTCATCAAGTACCATTTATCTCTCCTTCGTTTGCTTTTTCTTTCCTGTTTTTTCACCGGACCACACAATTACACAATTTATGTTGCTTTTTGTTCAAAGAGTATTATTCCAAGAGGGTGCTTCAGCATGAAAACAAAATCTAGCCATTGCCTCTTTCATTCGCTTTATCTTTCTTTTTATTGGAAGGAAAAAGGAGGTGTCCTGAAACAAGAGCTCCACCAAGACAAAATCTCGTGAAACAAAAGGCTACACGCTTCTTTGTTTTTATATTTTCAGCATTAAAACAAACTATTGGTAAACTTGTCTCTGTCTACCCTCTCAAATCTTTAAAATTTGGAGGAAAAAGTCGCACAAAGTTAGATGGCTTGTGGCAAGTGGCTCTTTGAAGCCTAAATATGTTAAAATCTATTCACAAAATTCATATCTATTTGAACCATCCACCGTTCAACCATAACCTTGTTCTAAGTTGGTGACCGCTATGAGCCCCAATACTAACATCAACCATGAAATGTGGAAGGAGGGTCCTGTTCTCGGATTTCATGAGTTACTTGAAATGCAAGAAGGAGGGCCTGTTCTCGGATTTCATGAGTTGCTTGAAATGCAGGAAGGAGGACCCAGTTCTTGGATTTCATGAGTTGCTTTTAAGATAAACTTTATCTAAAACCATTTTTGCTTTTTGAAAAAATCTTGGGCATCTCCCAGCTGAACTGGGAATGACTTTAACGGAAAGCCTAGAGAGAAAAACTCGTAAGAGAAAAAAATAAGGTATATATATGATGAAATACACAAGAAAAAAAATACATTACATCATCATCTTCTTTAGAAAACCCTTCATGGGAAACCGGCTCCCTTCCCTTTCTTTCATTTATTCACTTTCTTCTTCATTCTCATTTATAGGAATACGGGATACGACTTACGTTGCATTCACTGAAACTCTCTACGGACATAAAATCGTCAACATCAATACTAGTATCAGAGTTTTTTCAAAGTCTTTGCGACTTCATAAAAATTTTTTGGCACAAGTTTCTTTCATAAAAAAAATTAGGAGAAACAGAATGAGAAGGTTTCTCTTTCTCTGGTATGAGGCAGACCACATCCGAAAGTCGCTCCATCACAAGCAGCCTTATGCAAGTCACATACTAAAAACACAAGGTCTTTGTTTATGTGGTTTCAGGCAAATGACTATCGGAAGTTGTCCCATCGTAGATGGCCTTAGGCAGGTCGCGGACTTGAAATAGTAGAGATGACATGGATGTTGTTGAGGAAAGGAAAAACCGCAGAGGGGAAGAATCGAAGATTGCACGAGGCAGGCAACCTCGCTCTCCCTGTCTTCTCTTCCGCCCGCAATTCTTCATCGAGATCCGACAATCGTTTCAGCCTCGCATAATCAGGAGGATAGAGTCGCGAGCGAGGAACTATTTAGGGAGGTAATGACCGAGGAGGAGGTATGTAAAGTTGAAGGAGGAGCGAAGGTCGGGCTGATGGCAAGAGAACCATTCTCGATGTCTCCCTCTCTCTTTGTTTCTCTCTCTCTCCATGTCTCTCTCCTCCAGTTAATTATACTCTACGGTTTCTGCAAAATGCATGTTTTGCAAAATCACAGTTGCAAAACCACAACGGTAAAACCACCAATTTTGTGAAATCGCAAGCGGTAAACCGCCTAGGGCAATGGTTTACCAGAAACTAGTGGTAACGGACTAAAATATTCATTCTACCCTTTATAAAATACCATGAGGCAAAATTACCATAATATTTAGATATTTTTATATAAAAGACTGATTTATCCTTGTAGAATGGAAAGGTCTTTTCTACCCTCTGATAGTTTATACAAATATGAAATACTAGGTTATAGTTTTACGATTTTATCCCTCATCAATATTCAGATTTACTAATCTCGGGTGATTTTTCGAAAGTGACCCTCATTGTTTGACATATTATTCATTATGCCACTTGAGAAAAGTATATTTTTGCCCTTATACTTTCTAAAAAATACCATAAGAGAATGTTTTACTATTCTATCCTTAGTTTTTTGATATTTTCATAAAGGTACATGTACATTAAATAAACTATAGTATAATGCTTTGAAATATTTACAGATTAGTACTTAGACATTGTGGATATTGCATTTAGGTGTCTGGCTATTTTTGTTATTGATTCTTTAAAAAATGTCTTATGTCTATTCATCTTATGCATGTTTTATATTTTCTATCTACAAATGTACATACCCTCTTCTTGTTATCTTTGCCAAATCATTTTTTTTAAATGACTTGCAGAATATGTGTTTCTCAATTGGCAAAGATAGAAAAATTAAATGGTCTAAATTTTCAAATGTGAAAAAGAATAATCTGACCTTAACTGGAGTAGATTATGTATTTAGGGAAACAATTTTACCCCTTACTCCAATTGCAACGGATGAAGAGAAAGAGAAGTATAAGACATTTCTAAGGAATTATACTATCACTAGGATTATAATGTTAACCTACATTGTTGTTGGTAAAAGATCAACCTCAGGGCATATTTTGTGTACCTATCAAAGGGATTCATTTACCTCATAGATTTTGATTTAGATTGTCAAAAATTCATGATTCAAAACAAGATATATATATATATAT